>LUGF01033059.1:7389-18764 GCA_001625245.1 Calycopis cecrops | reverse complement strand
AATTACTTACACTAAGTCAATTGTTTATATTGTTAAATTTAAGTGTTACATTAATTGTCAATTTGATTAAATTAAACATAAAATTAAATTATATATATGTCTTAAGTTATGGAGTAAATTATCTATTTAAAAAATTTATACACTATATACCTAAAATTTTAATATACAATAATAACTATGCCATTTTAATTACATCTATCATGAATTACCGTGGCAAGGCTTGAACTTTTATTTATAGTACAAGGGGTCAAACAAGCAGTCGTAGGTAATTTCATGCTTACCGACGCCCACAGATATCCGCATATCCTCAGGTGCGTTACCCTCCATCCTACCCCCTCTATGAGCCACTGAACTATGGTATTCTTATTTTGCCCTCAGGTGGTTCTGGAGTACAATGAGACCAGGATCGCATACGAGGGAGCTGACGAGGAGGATGTGCCGGCCGCCGTCACACCGCTGTCGATGTTGCTTGTCGGTGAGTTGTTTCCCATCCTTTCTATCTTTAAGGAGAAGAGAGAGAGGGGAGAGGTGCCACGCTGCATACAGCCAAAACTGAGCCGGCACGGGGAGGTACCTCTCGCTTATAAGACTTCAAGTGAAGTGATAGCTCTGCTTTCGCTTTTCATGTGGTGGGTATATAGCCGTTGGCGCATCAAGGGGGAGAAAGGAGAGAAACGCACCTGTATAACCTCTATTTAGATGTCTGTGGGCGTCGGTAGCCATGAAAATGGCTCCGATCGCTCGTTTGCCAAATCTATATATATAAAACTCAAACGTGACATAGCCATCTATCAACGCACAGCCCAAACCACTGGACGGATCAAGCTGAAATTTGGCATCCAGGTAGATCTTACGACGTAGGCATCCGCTAAAAAAGGATCTTTAGAAATTCAACCCCTAAGGAGGTGAAATATGGTGTTGAAGTTTATATGGCTTCCTTAGAAATTAACGCGGGTGAAAACGCGGGGCACAGCTAGTTATAGTATAAAAAATAGCATGTTTTTCTCTGTTTTTTCATGTTTATCCATGTAATGTCTTAGTTTACCACTAGGGCGCGCGATTTGTCAGTTAGACTATCTGTTTTATTCTATATTTTGATCACGGTCACATGATTACTGACGCCCATAGATATCCGCATTTCCTTCCTCCTCCTCACCCCATGGGGCACCGGCTACTTATACACCGCACGAAACGCGACAGCACAACTGTCTCATTAAGCCGGTTTCGTGTTAGGAGCCCACTACCTTTTACAAAACTTGTAAAGACATATAATTTTCTTTCAAGACCCTTATTAATCTTTTAATTACTTACCCCGGATAATATAATAATTATTAAAATCTCGTGTAAAACTGTAATTAAAACCTCCTTTTGTCTCCCGCCGTAATTAATGGGCATTCGTCTGAGGCTCGCAGATAAGTGCTGAGTCACCAGACGATAATGGCTTTGGTTGGACGCCATTTTGAGGTACCCCTCAATTTTGAATTTTGAAAGATTTTTTAAATTAGAGTCACCAGGCATTGCCACCCAATAGTGGTGACCCAATAGCTACGCGAGCGACGTGAAGTAACAGCTGTCGGATTTCGTGCGGGGTGTGAGTTTCTGGTGGCCCCTGGAGGGGGAAGGATGGAGGAGGGTGAAGCATTTGTGTAACCTCTATGCGGATGTCTTCCGTAGGCAGTGATGAAATGCCTCTGACCGCTTGTTTGTTATCAAAACTAAAAAGAAAAAGACACAATACAATTAGATTCATATCATCTACTAGCCGCGCCCCGCGGTTTCACCCGCGTCAATTTCGATCCCGTGGAAAATAGAAGATCATCCCGTAGCATCCCACAGGAACATTTTTTCGGGATAAAAACTATCCCGAGTTAATCCAAGTCAATCAAATCCAATCCATCCATGCATTACTCTCTATGTAAGTGTCAAATTTCATGAAAATCGGTTCAGCTATTTTTGTGTGATGGAGTAACAAACAAAGAAACAAAGGAACAAACAAACATACAAACTTTCGCATTTATAATATTAGTATGATTAACATTGTAAGACTATACCTACTGTCGCGATTCGTTGAGTTTGCCGACTCTTGTAGTAAGCATCAAGTATAGATCGTGAGCTAGATTGTTCATTAAGATGTAGTGCCACGCTGCATGCATGCATGTAGCCGGGCCGGCACGTCCGGGGAGTAGGAGTACCGAACTATCTATAGTTCCACTTTCGATAGTTGACCTCGACCCACACGACGATGCAGATCGACCCCCGCAAGTACGCGCGTAGGTGCGTCGACACGCGACATGCTGCGTAATGCGTGGCTGTGTGTGAAGCGCCTTTGGAAAAACACTACATACTTTACGGAACCCTAAGCAACTTCCAACTCGCCCTTGCCACCTATTGTGACGTAAATCGTAAAGCGACAAAAGCCCGACCTCGCGACAAAACCCGCGCTGAGAACATGGAAATTTTCGTTCAATTTTATTATGATTCGATATTAAACTTATCCAGAATCTCCGAGTGCCTGTAACGCGAAGATTAGGCATTAACATCGTTGGCTTGTAAACTTTTATATTTCTCGTAAAATGAAATTGTATTACGATCGTCTCAATGATTTGGTAAGCGTTCTAAGTTCGCTCATTTGGTGTCATTTTTTACTTTATAATGCGTTATTTCGAGATGTAATGTAAAGTGATGTAATAATGTGTATGCCTTTGGCATTTTACATTTCGTTTTTTTTATAGGGGGCAAATGAGCAGTGGGAGCCATTTTCAATACTACCGACGCCCATAGGCATACGCATAGAGTCTATACAGATGCGCTACCCTCCTTTCTCCTCCCTCTTCCATGAGCCACCGGCTACTTACACACCGCATGTAACGCGACAGCACACTGTCGCTTTACGCCGGTCTCGCGTAAGCGAGAGGTACCTCCCCGGTCGTGCCGGTCCAATTCGACTACATGCAAAGTATCTCTCTTACTATGTTTGTCTGTATGTGTTGCTTGTGTAGCTGCTGAGTATGAGATATAATAGCTGAAGCCAGGAGAAATGAGAGACCCCACAAAGATGCTGCAACCTTGTCGTGGTGGGGAGGCTTGCGTGCTTATATGATCCCCAAGATTACGCCGGACAGGGCTACCCATAACGAACAGGCTTTGGGGGAGAGACCAGACTGAGACCAGCCTTCTCCGGCATAGCCTTGGGGATCACAGAGACACGCGAGCCCCTCCAGGGATTTATACATATTGGCATCATTCTTTACGAAATCTTGTTTTCCACGATTTTACATAAAAAGCTCCTTAATTTAGTCTGAATAAATTTCCATAATTCATATTTATCGAAAAGAATATGCCTCAGCGGTGGTCCATTTTAATCAAGATTCAATATCGGATATTGAACGATATTACGAAGTGAAGTTTTTTCAATTTCGATTTAAAGATCTTTATTTCTCATTGAAAACAATTTGTTACTTATATGAGAACACAATTTAAAATATTAATTGATAACACTCTAATGTAGGTTTAATAAAACTGCTAACAGACTGTCAACACTGTTAGCATAATTTGTATGACCGATGGTAGTTACAAGTTACAAAATTTAAATAATGTAAGCTTAGTAACAGCATAGTAGTAGCAGCTATGCTGTCTCGTTTTGTGTGGTGTGTAAGTAACCGGTGGCCTATGAAGGTGGGAGGAGGAAGTATACCTATATAAATTCTATCAAGTAAATAAAAAAGTCTTTTTTTTTGTATAAGGGGGCAAACGAGTAATAGGAGCCATTTTAAAGACTACCGATGCCCATAGACATCCGCAAATAGGTTATAAAGATGCGCAGCCTTCCTTCTCCTCCCCCCAAAGGTCACCACATAATATGCTAAATTACCATACTATAAAAGTAACATTTTCGCTAGCAACAAACTATCTGTCGATCTATCTATACTAGTGGATCCGCGAAGATCGATATTCGATCTAAGTGAAACTTTTTTGTAATTAAAAACTAAGTATCATATGACATATTATGACAATGTAACTAAGGTAAACAATTTGTATATAGAATTTACAATACTTGCAAAAGACACATAGAAACTTCGTTAATAATTACGTGTATCTTATATATCAATGTGTCAAATGCTTGGTAGTGTGTGTAAAGTTTTATTTCTTAAATTAAAGTACTTTATAAACATCATTATTAAAATATATTAGCGTTCTGCTCTTCTCTTACACGTAAATTATAAGTGTGCCAAATTTCATACTCCTCCGTCCGCGCAATTTTCGTAAAAATGTTCCTAAAGTTTTTGCTTCACGTATTAATATTTATATAGATAATATAAAACTCAAAGGTGACTGACGTATTGATTTATCAACGCACAGCCCAAACCACTAAACGGATCGGGCTGAAATTTGTCATGCAGGTAGATGTTATGACGTAGACATCAGCTTAGAAAGGATATTTCGAAATTCAACCCTTATAAGGGTGAAATGGGGCGTTGAAGTTTGTATGGATTTCTTAGAAATTTAACGCGAGTGGTACCATGGGACACAGCTTATCTTATTATTATTAAAAATGCGAAAGTTTTTATGTTTGTTTGTTTGTTTTTACTCCTTCACGCAAAAACTGCATTTTCATGATCTTTTGGCACACACATAGGAAGTAACTTGGATTAACAGATAGGATATTTTTGTCCCGAAAAAATGTTCGTATGGGATGCCCTGGGATGATTTTCTACGGGATCGAAATATAAGCGGGTGAAACCGCGGGGCGCAGCTAGTACCAACATAAATGTCAAACTAAATTTAAGCCATCAATTACTATTTAATCAATAGCTATAACCGGAACGTACAAGTTGGGAGCTTCCATTACGCTGTTACAAGTTCGGAGAACTTATATTGTTGGTCTGGTCGGGCTGTTTGATGGTAATTGTTACTGGATCGATTTTGGTGAAACTTTACCAAATGGTTGAACTAAAACTCAAACTTCGTTGGCCGTTGTTTGTTCCACTTGACGAAATACAATTTTTTTCAAGCTAATGGGGGAGAACGAGCAGTTGGAGCCATTTTCATGACGACGCCCATAGACATCCGCACAGAGGCTGTACAGATTCGTCGCCCCCATTTCTCTTCCCTGCATAGGCATCTGGCTACGTACACATCGCACGAAACGCGACAGCACAGCTCTCACTTTACGCCGGTCTCGTGTAAGCGAGAGGGTACAAAAGCGTTGACATCCATCTTCCGCCCTTCTTTAAAATAATAAAAAATATATGGGCTGGCTATTACACCGGTAAAATTAATGCACCGGTGTAATTTGATAGTATAACTGTCACATTACACCGGTAAAGTTAATGTACCGGTGTAATATGACAGCTATGACAGCTATGTAATGTGACAGTATAACTGTCTGACAGTATAACTGTCACATTACACCGGTAAAGTTAATGTACCGGTGTAATATGACAGCTATGACAGCTATGTAATGTGACAGTATAACTGTCACATTACACCGGTAAAGTTAATGTACCGGTGTAATATGACAGCTATGACAGCTATGTATATAGCTATGTATAGCAGGACGCCAAACGTCTCATCGTAAAAATTAATGTACAGGTATAATTTGACAGTATAACTGTCACATTACACCGGTAAAGTTAATGTACCGGTGTAATGTGACAGCTATACTGTCACATTACACCGGTACATTAATTTTTACTATGAGACGTTTGGCGTCCTGAACGTAACTATTAATAAAGAAATGATTGTAATGAGGCAACGTCAAAATTCTAAATAAATGAAAAGCTAACCCGTAGACAGAGAAAAGACATGGCAAAGTTTGTTTAACTCGTTAATAGCGGAATCAGAGAAAAAGCTACGCGCGATAAGAGACAAAAATAGTGTTCTTTATCTCTTTTCTTCTCAAACATCTGGTATATATATATATATATACCCTTTTTTGCTGAAGAGAGATAGATGTACCCAGCAGTCCTTTTTTTTCCTCTGTCTACGAGCTAACTGCACGGGGAGAATGCTAATTTATTACTTTGTGTTAAGGGCTGTAACTAGAGGTGTGCCTAAGAGTGATATTTGAGTAGCAGCGACCGTCCTGAGCCGTTGTAAAAAATCGCCGTGAATAGTAGCAGCGATTTAATCACTCATTAAATCACTCTTTACTTTAGCGCGCTGCATCGCTTCCAGCAATCACAGCGAACGCGTAATGACAGTGACTGGTCGCTGTGAGCATGTAGTGATTCAATCACTGCTTGCGCAAAGAGCATTCACTACAGCGATCGCTGTTTATGAATATCACAGTGATTTTTCACGGCGATCGCAATCACCGTCTCACCACTAGCTGTAACATGTTGTTGACGTGATCTTTTGTTCCAGCGTCCTTCCTCTCCCTGCTCATCTTCATCAGCGCGGCTGGCAACATCCTGGTCTGCATCGCCATCTACACGGATCGAGGGTTGAGGAGGATCGGCAACCTGTTCCTGGCGTCGCTGGCCATCGCGGACATGCTGGTCGCGGCCGCGGTCATGACCTTCGCCGGAGTCAACGACTTACTTGGGTAACAATGACTTACTTGGGTAACAACGACTTACTTGGGTAACAACGACTTACTTGGGTAACAACGACTTACTTGGGTAACAACGACTTACTTGGGTAACAACGACTTACTTGGGTAACAACGACTTACTTGGGTAGCAACGACTTACTTGGGTAACAACGACTTACTTGGGTAACAACAACTTACTTGGGTAACAACGACTTGCTTGGGTAACAACGACTTACTTGGGTAACAACGACTTGCTTGGGTAACAACTACTTACTTGGGTAACAATAACAACAGATCCTCACACAAGTACCCTTAGGCTTCTGGTTGTAGAGAGAACAGCTAGCCACAGATTATCACGATACTTATAAACTTAAGAGGAACAACGTAAAAGATACTGCCACGCTGCATACATGCATGTAGCCGAATACGCCGGTACGACCAGGGTACCTATCGTTTACGCGACACCGGCGTAAAGTGACAGCTGCGCTGTCGCGTTTCGTGCGGTGTGTAAGTAGCTGTTGGCCCATAGAGGTGGGAGGAGGATGGAGGGCAACGCATCTGTATAACCTCTGTGCGGATGTCTATGGGCTTTGATAGTATTGAAGAGAGTTCCGATAGCTCCTTTGCTCCTTTATACTATGTAAAATAAAACATGTACATTTTGTTTATATAATATAAGGAAGACAAATGGGCTTTGTTGATTGCCAAAGATCTGAATCAGAATAGTTATTGTGTAGATGTATTGCCATATTTTCCTCCTCTACACTTTTTCATGGTATAGGGAGGCAAGCGAGCAGTCGGAGCCGAAAATACTACCGACGCCCATAGACGTCCACATAGAGGCTACACAAATGCTTTGCACTTCACGAAGCAGTACACCTTTCTGCTAAAAGATATATGCATAATCTTATATGTATTGGCTATTATATATGGAGTGAAATAAGAATGATAAAAAGATATATGTAAAGTGAATATGAGTCTCTGAATACTTCAGCAGTGCTGTTCTGTAAGTGTCATTTCACAACTCGAAAGCTGAATCCGCGATGAGAACGTGGAATGATATTCTGTAAAACTCAATCGCGCCTCTAGCGCCACAGGAGTGTGGCGGTGAGATGAACTATCGAAAGTGAGATTTTGACATTATTTTCTTACAATTGGTATTCTGTAGGGTTGTTTCCCGAATATTTCGACGATCACTTCACCCGCGAATCTCGAATTCACTTGTGGCCAAGTGAATTCGCTTTCGAAGTGAGTGCGGTCACCTGAGTGAGACTCGATATCGAATTTGATTTTTACAGAATAGCACTACTGTACTATAGTTTTGACGACCAGGCTGACGCAGTGGTACAAGGCTAGCGCTGGGGGTCGCCAGTTCGAATCCGGCCTCGGTCGTGGTTGTTTATTCATGTATTATATGTATTTCTATAATAAAAAATTTAAATATATGTCCGTTGTCTAGTACCCGTAATACATTTGTATTTTATTTTCTCTTTCTTTATAAATTGTTTACCGTATCGTGTACTAATATGTACATGTACCTAAATAAAGATTTTCTATTTCTGTTTCTAATACAAGAACTTCCGGTACTTAACACGGGGCTAGACTAACGTAGTGTGATAAGTCCACAGATACACATTATTAGATATATTAATATATCATATTCTTGTCTCTATTGAAATGACTAACAGAAATTCAGCAGGATATGATTTACAACATGGATGGACACATTATTTGCATGCTATTTCCCCTAAACATACCTAATAGTTCAACTAAAATCTAAAATCAAGCGTGTAAATTATTAACAAGCGACCCAAATATATAATGGACACATTGAAGAGCATTTGCGGCAGTGATCCGATTGAAAACTACACGCGTCGAAATGTGCACGATATGGACAATTTCGATATTTCAATGGACATTTCATTTTAATGGTTATCCTGGCTGAATCGTTATCGGTTGGTGGACGTGCGCCATTGCTATTAGGCCTTCAGGGGAATGGAGTGTAAAGTAATCAGTAAGTTATAGTAAATAGCTTATATGTTTTGGTTTGTATAAAATGTATAAGCAAATAAGTGCAAGAAAGGTTGAAGTTTTGGGCATCTGTAAATGCAATCTTTTTTTTTGGTATAGAGGGGGTGGGAGCAAACGAGTTGTCATAACTATCCATGCTCATAGACATACGCATAGAGGCTACACTGATCGTTGCCCTCCTCTCTCCTCAAACCTCTGTCTGTGTGTGCCACGAAACGCGACAGCACAGCTGTCACTTTACGCCGGTCTTGTGTATTATATTATATTTATTTAAGAGTATCTTAGAAATAAAGGTAAAAAGAAAGCTAGACAGTAGAAGACTAAGTTGTTATAGATAAGCAAAAAGGAAATATGTGTTACGTAGAAGTAACGAGCCTGAAGGACGAAAGAAGCGAATATCAATAGTTCTTAAATTAATGATGGTATGATATCATCCTAGCTAAATTTCGGCTACGGCGGCCGTCTATATAGACGAGCCATCTGCGCAGGACATATTGTAGTGCTCAAGTGTGCGCGCAGACACAAGTGCACTCTCTATTCCCTCATTCTCGTATTTCGATGGAACGACTGGAGAGAAATTAGGCGCAGGCCGACGCCTTAACGTGCACAAGGCACAGGGATGCAACACCGCCAACTTCCTGACTCAGGACTGTTATTAGAAATTGAAAAATCCCAATAACACTTTTTTGTCCGACCCGGGATTCGAACCCGGGATCTCACGTCTGTAGTTGAGCACGTTTACCACTAGACCACGAGGCCGTCCTAATGATATAATGTATAATTAAAACCCCTTCATTCCCCTAAATGGGCTGATACTGCATGATAGTACACAGTAATTCCAAATTGCGAGATCCAATTTGCCGTGGCTACATATTCATCAACATAAACCTCTTTGCTCGGAATTAGATTAAATCAGCTGGGGGTTTTGCTATTGCTGCATTGCTACTAATTAGGTGGGAGCGGGGAAATTCATCGACGTGATTTTTGTCTTTTTAGTTTGGGAGATTAGCTGCATGCATGTAGCCGAATCTGGTCAGCACTACCGGGAAAGTAACTCTTGCTTACACGAACCGGCGTAAAGTGACAGCTGTGCTGTCGCTTTTCGTGAGCCCATGGAGGTGGGATTAAGGAGAGCAACACCTCTGCGGATATACGGATGTCTATAGACATCGGTAGTCATGAATGTGGCTCCGATTGCTCGTTTGCCCCCCTATACCACAAAAAAAGTAAAAAAAATGTGTGTCCATTAGACCACATGACTGAAGTAAAACTTCATACACGAAACAGAGGGAGAGAGAAAGAAAATGTACGCGCGAACTGCTCTTTCTTGCTTACAAGAAAGAAGCGTAGCTCTCTCTTTTTATGTCTTCACTAACTTATATCTCCCTCTCAACTTTCGTTTTCAACAATTCCAAACAACGATAAGTTATATTTCATTAATCTGTTTGGTGCTCAGGTACTGGGTGTTCGGCGAGCAGTTCTGCGACACGTGGGTGGCGTGTGACGTCATGTGCTCCACAGCCTCCATCCTGAACCTCTGCGCCATCTCGCTCGACAGATACATACACATCAAGGATCCGCTCAGGTACTTACGTTAACTAGTGCTAGCGTATGACGTCATATACCACGAAGACATTACGTTGATTTGTTGTCAAAAGCTCAAGAAATTCACAAGGACCTAAAACATTGATTTGTCAAAGGCGACCTCAGTTTGGATAATGTGATTGTGACAAATGGACTCGGAAATTGATTTACAGGGGTCAGTATTGGAGCTCAGGAGACGAGGATCCATTAGACGTCCTCCAAACTAACGTATCAAAATATAGATATTTACGACGAAATAAAAGTCCTTGTGGACTTTTATTATATTTACAACGGAGAGTCGTAACCCGCCTCGTCTTTGACCGTGACCAACCGAAATCAGATTAATAATTTAGAAATGAATTGTACCTTATGTTCTGGCCTCTATAGTCTACATTTCAGTGAACGTTCCATTAATAATGATCTAGCTTTTCTAGAGATGATAAATCCTACTAATCCTACTAATATTATAAATGCGAAAGTTTGTAAGAATGTTTGTTACTCTTTCACACAAAAACTACTGAACGGATTTGAATTCAAATGAATAACAATGATAGTCTCCTATAAACTTAATCTATAAGCATTTATAATTCCGCTTCGTCACATTCCTGTTAAAATAACTAATTACCGAAAATAAGCCCCCTAAAGGTTAATTAGATATAGAATTATAGTTTATAATGTGTTACGGAATTAGGTCATCTAATAAACGTAGGTATTAGCAAAGGAAATGAATAAATAATCAAAATATCTGAATAATCAGTGCACTTGAATAAACCCAGTTATTTTGTAATTATGGACAGATATTTCAACTACATACATTATACTCAAGGTCTGAAATTACGGTTACGTTTTTTCCCGATAGAAATATCTAATATTTAAAATAAGGAATAAAAAGGCATTTATAATTCCGTTTCGTCATATTCCCGTTAAAATAATGTAAAAATCAATTTCTTATAATTAGCAATTTAAAAATAACTATATTTAAACGGGCATTATATTGCATTTAAAATTAACAGACAGTACCAAGTGTAAAATTTTCAGGAGAGCCAAAAAAGTTGAATAATTACGTGTAAAAATTTTTGTAACATTTGCAATGTGTAAACATTTTTGCTATAATTCAATTCAATCATTCATTTTTGCTATAATTCAATTCAATTCAATCACAAATATTGAGAACCGTTACCTGAAAGAAATAATTTAAATCACATTATTATGGCTTTGGAAATTT
>LUGF01033058.1:7581-34510 GCA_001625245.1 Calycopis cecrops | reverse complement strand
CCTTCGGTATTCCTCAAGGAAGTATTATAGGACCAACTCTATTTTTGATTTACATACATGACCTTTGCAGTTTGAAGCTAGACAATGGCACAATTATCTCATACGCTGACGACACTGCCATTCTTTTCTCATCAAATTCAAAATCAGATTTGTACGAGCATGCGCAACGGGGATTCAATGTTGTAAACAATTGGCTTCGACAACACTTACTAACAATAAATACTGATAAAACTAACTTTATAAGATTTTCGATGCGTAAACGAAATACATCAGATTCAAATTCAAAATTGCTTGCTCATTGTTGTAAAGACCCAGCTAATAATAAATGTGCATGTCCAGAAATAAAAAGCACAAATAAAATTAAATACTTAGGCATTTTGATAGATGAAAACCTTACATTTAAAGAGCATATCGGGGCTTTATGTAATAGAATTAGAAAGTTGATTTTTGTGTTTAAAAAACTGCGCCATATTGCTAACTTTAACCTTATTATGCAAGTTTATTTCGCTTTATGCCAATCATTAATAACTTACTGTATCTCATCATGGGGTGGTGCAGCTAAAACGCTGCTATTATCCGTCGAGAGAGCACAAAGAGCAATTCTCAAGGTCGCTACTGGTCGCCCTTTCCTATTCTCTACTAACCTTCTTTATAAATCTTGTAAAGTCCTAACAGTCCGACAGCTTTTTATACTACACATAGTGTTAAAACAGCATGCTGCTTTGTCCGACCACACTCAACCTACTAACAAGAGAAGAAGAAATAGAGTATGCTCCCAAAGTCTTGCCATAAAACATACTTTTGCAACAAAATTTTACATATTCCTAGGCCCATATCTATACAACAGACTAAATGCACTGTTGGATATTTATCGGCTCACCCACATAATGTGTAAAAAAACTCTCCAGATGTCCCTACAAAGTATGTCTTATGAAGATACAGAGAATTTATTAATTAGGTTAGATTAGATTTTACATATAATACTCCCTTTCAAAGTTTTGTTTTTTAAGTTAAGTTTGTTATTTATATGATAAAATATGATAGTTATAGAAAATGGAGTAGCTCTTTTAGCCTGAAACACAGGATTTCCTAGTTCAGGCACCCATGTTATTATTAATACCTAATTTAAGAAAATATTGTAAACATAGTCTATAATCTTCGTATGTGAACTTTTGAAATAAACATTATTATTATTATTATTATATTATAAAGAAACCGCCCAAACCAGCTGTAAGATCTCAGCCTAAGGGTATACCCTTTTCAGGAAAACAAGAAATAATTAAAAAATTAGGTCCATTAATGCCGGAAAACCGAATAACTTTCTGGAGAAATATTCCAGTATCTACTGCAGAAATCAATGATGGTGAGGAAACCTTTATTTTTGATAATGATGACGCCGAATCTCACTAACTTTATGTTTGAACCTTTGTGTACTGTTAAGAGTACTGTTTGGTTTTTGTATTGTATAATTAAAAGAATATGATATTTGTCTGTGATTTTAAATAGTCATTTAAGTGAATTATTATGTCTCTGCCATTCTCTTGAAAGATCTCGTTAGCTTATATTGCATAATTCTATTTTAACTTAAGTACTGTTGGCAGTGATTGTTATTGATTATTTGAAATATGTTAATTATAAAAGTTTAACCTGGTTTAAGTTTCAGTAAGTAATGTAAAATTTTAATTACTACCTAAATACTAGTAAGTCTGTCAAACCTAAACTGCAAGGCTAAGTTTAACTAATAAATCTCAATTACAATAGTCTTAATAAATATAAAAGAGTGATATAATATGAAGGCTGATTAAGTGTTGATTTCTTACTTTCTACATAATTATTAAAAATAAAAAAACTTAAAGCTATTGTCTCATTTTTACTCCACCTATTTTTATTTACATACTTACTGCACCTATTTTTTTTTAAAATACGCATTAAAATGCAGTAATATAAATTTGTTACTGCATTTTAAACAGCAAAGTAGTAGATATCACGCATAATTTTGCAGTACTAACTTAAATTTACGGCATTTTAATCTGCTAATGCGTAAATTTTCACTGAGTAGGAAGTGTCGTAACTGCTAATTTTTTGGAATACTTTTAAAAAAATATTTTTAATTAATATATAATAATCTGAGGGTGTTCTTTCTTATGTAAAGCCTTTATTCGAATTCAGATGCAGCCGACGGCCATAAAAACATAGGTCCTAAAGCATTGTAACATAGAAAAAAAACAGTCCAAAAAGTTTTTCGCGGTTCCCTCAAAATCGCGTTTTTGCTGACTGCATTTTAAGAACTGCACGGCAGAAAAGGGCTATATGTTATTTAGATTACCGACTGGTCTTGAATTTTATCTAAACAACGATTTCAATTATTCTTGCTTAGAACACTTCGGTTTGATACTCGCGCAAAGCGAAAGCTAATTTTGACAAACTGGCACCGATCAGATTTATTTACGAAGCATTTGTCAAAAATTGTGAAAATTGTTACAGTAATAACATTACTATAGACGAAATGCTAGAAAGTTTCAGAACTTCTTGCCGTTTTCGTCAGTATATGCCCAGCAAACAGGATAAATAAAGGATAAAACTGTTTTCTTTAGTAGCTGCGGTTTTATTTAACACAAAAAAAAATTAAAATTATGTAGTTAAACAACCAGAAGGACCATTTTAGCAAGACACGTCAACCGCAGCCCTTGTCAAGCGACTAATCGTTCCTATATCAGGAACCGGACGAAACGTAACCATGGTCAATTAGTTCACAAGTATACCTTTATCAGAAGAACTACTGAAGGATCGTAAATTGACAGTGGTTGGTACGGTTCGAAAAAATAAGCCTGAAATTCCTAAGGAATTCAAGGAAACGGGCATGCAACAATACACAACGATGTTTGGATTTTAGCCTATACAAACTTTGTTATCTTATTGCCAAAAGAAAAACAAATTTGTTGTAGTGATTTCGCCAATGCACCAAACTGCCATTATGATGAAAACCGCGAGAAAAAGTTGCAGGAAATAATAACTTTCTACAACAAAACTAAAGGCGTTTGTTATTTTAAAGTTATTTTAGTTTATTGAGCACAAGCACTGACAGTTATTAATTAAACACAAGCAATCGTTCTTATGCGCAGGAGTATATTCAGACACCGACGGCCGTCACACAGGAAGTACGGTCTACCTCACGCGACCTAGTGATGTGTCGACTTTTTAGTGTCGTCCGTTCCGCGGTTTTGGCAGGAAAAATTAATTTGATCTATATTTACTAGTTACCGTTTTATAATTGCTAGTCAATTATAAAACGGAATCCGTATCATGTTTTAAGACAGTTTTGCTACACAATGGTAATAATATTCCCTCCATACCGGCAGGTTACGATGCTAACATGAAAGAATCACATGAAACAATGAAAATCAATATTACAAACACTTTGACTTACAGTTTGCCCACAAGGGCAAGGTATCCAAATTGCAATCCTAATACAAATTTGGGTTGCAACTTTGATACCTATACAAAATTTTGTATGTTTTCTTTGTGAATGGGCTAGTAGGGATAGAAAGAGCTTTTATGTTAAAAAAATTGGCGCCAAAAGATAAATACGCGCTATTTTATTGGCAGACAAATACGCGCTATTTTATTTTGGCCGAGTTTACGTGTATGTGATTTCGAGATAATTATGTGTTTGATTTTTAAGTGTGTGGCTAGCCCTTCCACGGATTCGAAGTTTAGTGCAAAAATATCTGCAGGTAACTGTCTGTCTCAAGGCAACCTAATTTTTATAGCATTAAATTGTAAAGAAACTGCAAACAAATGAATGTTGCTAAAATATGATTTTTAGTGTACTACTTTTTGGTTAGGTTAGGTTAGACTATGTTTATACATAACGAGCGAGCGAGTCTAGTGGATCGGCATAGACCCTACAGTCTTCTGAATTTGAATATTCTCTTGAGTTGAAAACAATTAGCGACTTTACGACGATATCACGATATTAAACCGTAATAGACGAAAACTTGACGTAATTGCGAAAAATAATTTATTGGCATTATGAGCAATTTCAATAACTACTAACACTAATAAAAAAAACCAAATAAAACGCTCCCTTTTTAATTTATGAATTTACGATATACCGCTGTTTCTCTTTGACTCGTGTGAATATTATCCCTGCTTTTTATCTGTTTATTGTGCCTCCCGACGACCTTTTTTTAATTAGACTCCGATTTTTACCTCGACGACGACTTACTTGCTTTTCTATACCGGAACCGATTTTCTGTCTATTTGTTTTCTCTACGCGTGGATCTTTAATCTTGCTGCAAGATGTCCTTTGATGACCCAAGACCTTCGACGAGTGCAGAGCTTATTAACCCTGAGCCTGGGCATGTCACTCCTGAGTAACCACTGGTGAAGCGCAGTTTATACGTAGCAGAAGTAAAGGCTATGTGGAATTTGGTGAAAGTGTTTCGCCAACTTGGAACACGGGAGAAAGCTATCGCTTTTGCAGAAGAGCGAGGCCTTATCCCCTGCACTAAAATGTGCAATTATCATAAGAAGCCGATGCTTATAGACTACTCCACAAATAAAACCGTAGGCTCCTTTGTATGTAACAAAGGAGTTTGCAGAAATAAATCTAAAGTTAGCAGAAGCAAGGGCACTTGGTTCGAGAACTGTAAAATTAATATTTCACAAGTATTTTATTTACTGTATGCATATGCTTCTAAATGGAGCTATGATATGACGATAAAAGAAGATTTTTCAGAAAGAGAGCAGTGCCTATTAAGAGGAACAATCAGTGATTGGTACAATTATTGTCGAGAGTCTGTTGTCATTTATGAGATTGAGAATCAGTCATTTGAGGAAAAGATTGGAGGTCCGGGCAAAATTGTGCAAATCGATGAAAGCTAATTTGGGAAGCGGAAATATAATAAAGGTATTTTATAATTATTATTGACGAAAACAAACATGACTCTTTTGACCCGTTCAAAAAAATTTTAATTTAATATTTAATTCTATTTCAGGCCGGTACATTGAAGACCATTGGGTATTGGGCATGATCGAAGATGGCGTTTGGAGATATGCCTAGACAATATTCGCTCAGCGGATATTTTAATACCCTTAATCAAAAAGCATGTAGCCGTGGGCACTACCATTCATACAGATATTTAATAATAATAAATAATTTCTTTGTGACCCCGTGGTCTTGTGATGAATTTCCAATTCTTTATATATATTATATTTAAAGGTTATATATACTTCTCATCAAAAAAATCGAAACACTTGCGTTTTTACTGTTTTTGTCCTAATTTTTTACAAAAGAGAATTCATTCCATGAAAAATAAAACATAATTGTGTAGCTGGCAGTTTAGTCATTACAGTAAGAAGAAAAAAATCAAAATTCGAAATTAGAATTTCATTTGTTTATCCTATAAATTAAATTAATGACTGTTTTGAGACAAATGTGTATTTAGGGTTGGAGTACGTTTCTCGTTTAAAAACTAAAAATTTGCGCTTGTCTTTAAACTTTTTGTTTCTTATTTCATTTACTGTGACTTTGGGACGTCTGAAAAAACTTTTTTTGATAAAACACATGGATACATCGCCCGCAGGAGCCGCCCAAGTGGTGGCATTGCTGGGTTCTGGCGTGTTGTGGCTGCAAGATTGCACCTAAGCTTATCATCTGTGCATAGAGTCTACAAACGCTATCGGGAGACTGGTTCGTTCACGCGCCGTTCAGGATCTGGCAGGAATCGGGTCACTTCTGAGCGAGATGATCGATTTATTGTAACAACTTCGTTACGAAATCGACGCCTTAACGCTTTTCAACTGCAGCAGCAGCTTCGCGTTGTACGAGTAGTAGCTGTAAGTGACTCTACAATAAGAAGAAGGTTGAAGGAACGCGGATTGGTACCGCATAAGTCAGCGAATGGGCCGAAATTAACTGCAGACCATCGAAGAGCGCGCCTTAACTTTGCACGCGAGCACCTAAATTGGTCGTACCTTCAGTGGAGCAAAGTACTGTTTTCTGATGAGTGTAAAATTATGCTGTATGGTAACGACGGAAGGAACAAGGTCTACAGAAGAGATGGAGAACGCTTTGCAAAATGCTGCATTGAAGAAAAGATCAGCTATGGTGGCGGTTCGTGGACGGTTTGGGGAGGAATCAGCGCCGGCGGTAAAACAGAACTTGCCTTTGTGTCTGGGCCACGGCTGCCTGCACTAAACAGTCATCGGTACATCGAACAGTGTCTTGAACCTCATGTGATGCCCTATGCACATTTTATTGGCAACGACTTCATATTCATGCACGACAATGCTAGAGCTCACACCGCGGGCGTCGTACGAGATTATCTTACCGAAGTCGGTATCTCCATTATGGTATGGCCAGCAAGAAGCCCGGACATGAATCCCATTGAACATCTATGGGATGAATTAAAGAGACGAATTCGAGCAAGAGATCCAGCCCCAGAAACACTTAGCCAGCTGCAAAATGCAACCCAAGAGGAATGGGATAATATATCACAACATGTGATCCTGACTCTCATCCGATCGATGAAGAACCGTATGGAAGCAGTAATGAGAGCTCGCGGAGGGAATACAACTTATTAAATAAACGTTTCTTACATTTTTTTTTCATTTACGCGTGTTGTTTTACCCATTTCCTTCATATTCCATACAGGGTAAAAATTACTCATTATACAAAATAGGAAATCTATGAAGACTTAATTTGAATTTAGAACATTAACATTAGGATTTAAAAACCTGATACTACTCACTATTAAATAACATTTTACATTTATTCCTAAATATACACATTTTTCTGATAATCCTTATCAAATCATAAACTGCGAGGTGTTTCGATTTTTTTGATGAGAAGTGTATATCACCTTGTTAAAGATTAAGAAAAACAATAATTGTTTTAACTTTTTTCAGATTACTGATGATGATTTTGTCTGTGATACCTGTTGGGAACTAGCATTCGCTGCGGTAAATGACAGTTTGCAGCACAATACTGATGAAGCACAAGCTGGTCCAAGCCTAGGACATAGTAGTGTGTGTCTTCTGTGTGGACGTTCATTGTTACGACGGCAAGCTATCAAAGTAGTAAAAGACAACCCAACAGAATTAGAACAGAACATGCAGAACACTATTCAAATGAAAATAGCACCAAGACAGGTATATAATATTTCTTTTATAGCATTTTAAAAATTGTATTTTCCTCTCCTTTTATTGCGTTGACATAGTAATTAGCGACCTGACAGTCTGAGTGAGTTCTTGGGTTCGATTCCCAGATCAGGCAAAGGTTTACTTAAAGTCAAAATGTATGACATGTAAATCATCTCTATGAAGCTGTCATTTTATGCTTATGTATATTGATGTTTATATTGCAGGTGACACCTACCGTTAGTGTGTAATGCTTGTTGGTTACGCACCAAAAGAGAAGCTCTCCGTATGAACCGGGTTGATGAAATAATATTACCTGAATCCACAGTTCAAAATGAAATTGTGGCACAGATTGATGAATCATTGGAGAATCCTGCAGCAGATGAGACCAGACCAATTTCAAATATAACATTACCAGATTATAGAAGGGCAGCAAACACTGGTAATCATTGTGTACTTGCATGTGCTTATATTAGTACACTGCATGGTATTTCAGACAAATTAAGTGCAATTATTTTGTCGAATCACAAATATTATTTGCCAAAACTAGCTCGAGTTTGTCGAGACCACTTCTCTGATAACACTTGGGACACCTTGTACGAGTCACAAAATAGTATCGATATGTTTAATGCAGAACAAGTGCAACACATATTTTCGTTTATAAATGCTTTCAACCCTGCTTTGGATTTTGAGAACATCCAAGAAATGGGTTAAGGTAACAAAAAATGGGTAATTTTTTTTTAAAACTTGAAAATTAGATGGTGGTGGTCGTTTTTTTTGGAATTGACCCCTTGACCCCCCAGGGGTCAAAATATAAAAATGTCTAAAAAGTGGTTTTTTGGACGTTTTGGAAGTGACCCCAGTTGACCCCTTGGGGATCAGGGGGATCCAGTGAGGGTCGACCCCAAAAATGATCCCCAGTTCATGTCCGGCAAAAATAAGGATTTGCCAATCCACTGGGCTCGCTCGCTCACTGTGTATAAATATAGTATAACATAACCTAACCCATCCAAGTATGATTTTAAAAATAATAGCAATTTAACCTAACATATACAATCATTTACCTAAACTATCACAGCATAACCTATGCTATCAGAATCTACTTCTACTAACCTAACCTAACTAACTAACCTAACTAAAAAGATGCCCCCTATTCTGAGTCTTAGCATGGAAGCCCGTGAAGCACGGTACCAGCGCTACCGGAATTTGCTGCTAGGTGACACGGGCATTTGGGAATTTGCCGGTACAATTTCCACAAAGGAGCAGGCGATTGAGGCCTGGCTAGCCTGGGGCGTAGAGCCCGACAGACAGCAATATCTCATGTGTCACCGCAACATGTTAGCGGAGGTGGATGCCGAACGTAAGTTCGGATTTCGTTGGAAATGTCTCAACAGTGAGCATCCCCGAGTGTCCCCCGTCAAAAACACTTTCTTCCACAACGCTCACATCTGCCCACTTTCCGCATGCCGCCTCATGTTACACTTCCTGGTGAAGGACAAACTAACCATCGCCGCCACCTTCTGCCACCTTCCCAAAAAAACCGTCATCGATTGGTATAATTACTTTAGGGAGGTGGCCGGCGTCGTCCAAGATCATGATTATGTCCCCATTGACCAGACGACGTCGTGGAGGTGGACGAGTCCCATTTGTTCACCAGGAAGTATCACAGAAGACGACCATTGCGAGCAGAGCGGCGCAGGGAGAATCAGGTGTGGGTGTTTGGCGGTATTAGCCGGTTGACGGGTGACATGTGGATTGAAATGATCTCAAACAAAACTCGTGTCACCCTAGACCGGATAATGCGTGCTAGCATTCAGAGGCGGACATACATTTTTAGTGACGAACATATATCTTATCGTCAATGCGATGTCCGCCTCGGGATGAAAGGACACGCAACGGTAAATCACCGTTACCGCTTTGTGGAGGGAACGGTGGACATTCCGGGGGTACGCCCACGATTAGGGCAAGCTGTCCCAACTCGTCCAGGCATCAGGGCTGTGGCTGTTCATACCAACAACATCGAGCGGCAGTGGTGTGAGCTAAAAAAAGCCCTTTCAACTTGCCGCAGTTTGCCTCGGGTTCCCATCTACATCGGGGAGTTTTTGTATCGTCATAATGTCCTCCGCCATCTACCATCCACTGGCGAAAAGCTAGTTCGCTTTTTGGAGGACATTCGACGAGTTTACCCGTGGCAACAAGACCACCAACGCCGCGTGACCCGGCCTGGCGAGTGTGCCTGCCACAACTGCCGCCCTCCTGTAGTAGCCCGTCGTCGACATCAACTGTAAATATGTATATATATTTTTTTTAATAAATTGCCAAGCTTCAAAGCCACAAAATATAAAAACTAAAAATATCAAAAAAATAATTAAAAATAAAATAAAACCTAACCTAACCCATCCAAGTATGATTCTAAAAATCTAAAAATTTTAAAAATCACAGGGGGCTCCAGTGAGGGTCGACCCCAAAAATGATCCCCAGTTCATGTCTAGCAAAAATAAGGGGTTTCTGGAAGTGACCCCCAGTTGACCTCATGGGGGTCAGGGGGGTCCAATGAGGGTCGACCCCAAAAATGATCCCCAGTTCATGTCTAGCAAAAATAAGGGACTTTTGGAAGTGACCCTCAGTTGACCCCTTGGGGCTCAGGGGGGTCCAATGGGGATCGACCCCAAAAATAACCCCAGTTCATGTCCGACAAAAATAAGGGGTTTCTAGAAGCGACCCCCAGTTGACCCCTTGGGGGTCAGGGGGGTCCAGCGAGGGTCGACCCCGAAAATGATCCCCAATTCATGTCCGGCAAAAACAAGGGGTTTTTAGACGATTTTATATTTTGACCCCTGGGGGGTCTAGGGGTCAATTCCAAGAAAAACGACAACCACCATCGAATTCAGGAGGTCAAGCTGATGTGTTAGGTTAGGTTAGGCTATCCTAACCTAACCAAGAAATGGATGAAAATGTTTATGAATATTGGGTTGGAATGTCCAAAGAAAAATTTAATACTCTACTGGAAGAAGTTCCAAGGATTTTGGAATTAAAACAGGGAAGATAAGGCATTGTATGTTTATTGATAAAGATGAGAACAGGAGACTCTGATGAGCGAATCGCATCTTTAGTGCAGAAGCCACGCCGTTGCCTAGAAAGATACATGAATCATGTTCGACACATGCTTATTCAAGATTTTGTACCTAGATATCTGGGTGTTACACACTTACCACGAGAACAACTAATGAGGTACGACTTAACAATCCCAAGTGGACTCTACGGTAATAATAATAATGCCATTGTTATATGTGATGGTACATATATTTATATTAACAAAAGCTCCAACTACAATTTCCAAAAAGATACGTATTCGCTTCACAAATACAGGAATTTGTTAAAACCTTTTCTTATAGTTGCTAGCAATGGTTATATTGTCGATTGTTTTGGCCCATACAAAGCTACAACCTCAGATGCTGAAATTATATCATCATTATTCTATAATCCTACATCTCCTCTTAGGTTATATTTCAGAGAGAATGATGTGTTTATATTAGATAGGGGGTTCAGAGACTGTATAAATCTTTTGGAAAGATCTTTTATCTCTTTATCTTTTAGAAGGTGAGCATCAATTGACTACAGCTCAAGCTAATCGAAGCCGCTGCGTCACACTTTGTCGTTGGGTGGTAGAGGTTGTAAATGGATACTTCAAAAGAGATTATAAAATATTAAGACAACAGTATTGCCATAAATCTCTACCACTCATGATGGATAACTTTTGAATTGCAGCGGCTTTATTAAATAAGTTTGGTGCTCGCCTTCAAAATAATGAATATGCTAATGAAATAATAAATATCATAGGTCAGAGAATTCATCTTGGAAATAATCTGGCGATTATGGTAAGAGATTATAACATTAACCTAAGATCAGCATCCTTCCAAAGCATTACAGACGACCAAAGCAATTTTTTGGCTTTTCCTCAATTGGAATATAGGGATTTAATTTAATTTGCCTTGGGGACATACCAAATACGTCGAGCTCGATCCTATTATGACGTGCACATACGTTCCCAGGGTGGATATACGATTGAAGTCTGTAGAGAAAATATTAATTCATCTGAAGATAATTTACGAGGTAATGGAGAAAACACTTTAACAAGAGGTAAAATTAAATCAAGAGACATTACAAGAAAACCGTACCTTGTTTATATTTTAATCCAGAATAATGATGGCTTATCAGGTAAAGCTGAATATTGCTGTAACTGCTTAGTTGGTCGGCGTACTATAGGCTGTTGCGCAGACGTGATGACTGTTGTGTGGCATCTTGGATGGGCCAGGTATCGCGATAATATTACAGCGCCTGCAGAGTTCCTAGATAATATAGTTATCAGAGAATATGAATAAATGTTTGCAAGCTTTCTCATGTTTTATTTGTCCTCCTAATTCTATTCTACTTCTTCCTGTGAACATGTAGTAGACTTCTGTGCCTTCTTATTAAACAAGTCTAGCAAACTCAATAGTAAACTTAAACTCACTAAGTATACTAAACTCGTTTCTAAAAAAATTGTATTATAAAATATGATAGCTACATAAATTGGCTCATGACTATTTTGTCTATTCATAGGCCTTAAATATATCTAGTTAGCAAGAAATTGCACTGTCATAAATCATAATGGTGCTGTGGGACCCGAGCTGCAGGGTCCGGGAGACCATCCTAGGGCAGAGTCAATATAGAATCGACGCGATGCTGTTCAGCCCGCCCTCCGGCGAGCTGGTGGTCAGCTTGTGCCATTTATAACATTTATGCATTACAATGCATTACATACAATAATATATTCTAATAAGTACTTTTATTCTGACATAACCTCAAAATATTTAATTTGGTTAATATATCTTTTTTGTCGGTCGCGACAAATAAAAATGACCGATATTTATGTATAAGTAATAGATGCGCTAAACTTAAACTTAAAATATACTTAATCTCACTACTTATACTAAACTCGTTTCTAAAAAAATTGTATTATAAAATATGATAGCTAAATAAATAGGCACATGACTATTTTGTCTATTCATGGACCTTAAATATATCAAGTTAGCAAGAAATTGCACCGTCATAAATCATAATTAATAACATTTATCCATTGCAATGCATTACGTCAACATAATATCTAATAAGTACTTTTATTCTGACATAACCTCAAAATATTTAATTTGGTAATATCTTTTTTGTCGGTCGCCACAAACAAAAATGACTGATACTTATGTTTAAGTAACAGATAAGTTCGTTTTAACATTTTTTCATACCTATACGATTCAAATAAATCTCAGGTAAAATGTTGTATGGGAACTGACCCTTGTTCTTTGTCAACTAAAATTGTAGTACTTTGGGGCTGTGTAACTGTTGATCTCATGGTAAAATTTTTTACATTTCTATTTTTATACGTTGATTATCTAATGTTTAATGAGTAATTGATAAAAAATGTTACTAAGAAGTTATTAGAATTTTATTAGTTTAAATTTTGAGAAGAAGACTGATAATTTTGTTATTTTTGTACCATATACAATTAAGGTTGTGATTATGCACATGTGATTTTTATTGCTCATTTTATTTATTTATTATATTTTTTAATATCCAAATTTAAGTTATAACTTATTAACAAGACATAAATTACAAATTGAAATATTTGTTTTAATGACAAAAGGTGTCTGGAAGTCTACCACGTCAACAAAATTGGGAAAATTTATTCACATCAGTTGCAGAGAGTTAAAATACATTTTTAATGACGAGGTAGTGCCACACAGTGCCATACTACATGCTTGCATGCAGCCGAATTGGGCCGGCACGACCGGGATACCTCTCGCTTACACGAAACCAGCGTAAAGTGACAGCTTTGCTGTCGCGTTTCGTGCGGTGTGCCTCTGATACAACTTAACGATCATATAGACACAACATCTAGGGCAGAAATAATATCACGTAACTATATCCAAACCAAGTTCAGTTGTGTTCCACTAAACTATGTTCCCTTTGGTTCTAATCTTATAAATAAGTCTCCAAACAATAAAAACCCAGTTACATTAATTAATGAAGATATCCATCGAATCAAGGTAATAAATCATGAATCTCAGTCTACAGAAACGTTTACCTACCAATGCGAATCAGCAGATACTTCAACACTTAGGGTAGAGTCACCATTCCAAAGTGCAAGCGTTACTACCTCAGCTGCTGCAGCGTCTATTGAATGATCTACACCATCAACTACATGGATGTCGCTATAGGTCCAAGACTATTAGAACGAACCAAAAAGTCTATACAGCGAGTACAAAATGCCGGTGCCCGCTATTGCTTTAATGTTCCACGGCGAGATCACGTAACTCCATTCCTTAATCAAGCGTCCATATTAAAAATGGAAAATCGTCGAAAGTTACACCTTGCTACGTTATTATTTGGCGTTGTGAAATATGGCCTCCCAAAATATCTGGCTAGGAAAGAAAGATGCTGCTGAAGACTATGGCTATATAAAAAGTCACTTAACATTAAACAGCTGCTGTCTGTATTATTTTTAAAATTAATATTAAAATCGCCCATGAAAACGACATAGACGTGCCACGACCGTGAACAGATGGACTCACTCAGTGCGCTAATAAAAATCGGTACACTAAGCCAGGGCGGGCGGTAAGCAGTACCGATCGCTATCCTCTTGGAGCGGATGGTGACGCCTATCCACATCTGTTCCACACATTCTGTGACAGGGTGCGTAGTGCTCGAGAGGGTATATCGCGTCTGACGTAGACTCCTACTCCGCCCCCCCCTTGAACGTAGCCATGTAGGACGTGGTACGTGGCGAATGGGATATCCAGCTAAAGTGGGAGCAGCTGCCCCTTCTCCTTCTCTCAGCCATGTCTCGTTCAATGCGAGTACGTCGATGCCGTGGTTCAACACCGCACTCACAAACTCCTCGTGACCATTTCCCAAAGAGCGAGGGTTAATAGAACCTTATATAATAAACTGTATAATAATAATAAATAAACTATAACATAGAAAATATAATTTATAAAAGTATGTAATAGTGTATTTACAATATGTGTTATGCCATTTTATTAATATAAAAAAATAGTAAAAAAGATAAATTAACAAAAAATATAATAAACAATTAATAATATAATAAATAATGAGAAATATGATATGAACAAAATCAATCGAAATAATTTCAATGTATAATTGATAGTCACCCTTATGAAACACACTGCCGCCACAGTTATATCCCGCTAAAAATGCGAGTGCAATTAATATACAAAAAATATACACTAATTTTAGCCATTTATAATAATAGGTAACAAAGTATGGCCAAATGAACAAATACGGAGACAAACATTCTAAATACAAAAAACCTTGTCTATATCGTTAATAGATTTAATTCTATATTTTACATTATGCACATCAGCGTCGCGACGTGCGAATATGCGGCCATCGCGAGTCCACACGTACCTCCAGCCGGCGCGGCCTCCTTCGCCTTGGTGCGAGCGGAGTAAAACAACTGTCGGTTCACTCGAGTAAGCCGTTCATTTACGTAAAAAGGCACGGAGTCTATGTCGAAGCCGGCGGTGTCCGCTCCCCGCCTCACCCGCAGCAGCTCGTCCCGGAGCGTGCGGCGCGCCGGCGTGCGCTCGGATGTAGCCTGCGCGCGCGCGCGTCGTGGAGCCGCACGATGCACGCTCACTACGTCGCGCTCATCTATCGGTACGCCTAGCTTATTTGTAACCAGGGCAAGAATATGCGACAAATTTTCGCCGTACCGCTCTGATATTCCGATGATTTCGACGTCGTTTGACAGGAGCTCCTGGTCGCGGTTATTAAGATCAGCCATCAGCTGTGCAATGGTGTTATCAGTAGACTCATCTGACTTTTCCTTTTTCTCTAGCCGAGAGAGTCGCTCGTCGAAATCATCCATACGACTACTGAATTCAGACAAGGTCGGTCTTATCGAGCTGATGTCCTGCCTAAATGACGACATCTCTTTGGTACATGCAGAAAGCTCGGTGCTCTGTAAAGTAGTTCCATGCCCTTCATCATTTCATCTAGACTGCGTGCACTACTTGCATCCGCTAGTGTGTCCGTAGTTCCGTCATAAGTTCTGCAGCCCTTGCACATAAATTTTGATGCAGACGAGTTTTTGGGACTTGTGTTTGTTAGACAACCACGGTGGAATACAAGACAGCATTTTTTGCATTTAGCTCCATGCCTGCCGTAGAGGTAAATTTACCGCAACCGTTGCACTTGCTGGCCATAGTGATTTTATTGTTTATGTTGCTTCACTTACATAAATAACAAATGTCTCTATTTAGGCCTCACTATAATATGGCTTTTTTTGTGATTTTATTCAAAAACGTTATAAAATATTTAACTTATTAAAGAACGTTAAGTATTGTTAACTCACAATTTAGCAGGATGTGTGTAATAAACAGTTATTTGTGTTTAACTTCAAACTGTCACTTCACAATACGAACAGCTGACTGTCAACGGACACTGAGAATTACTTTATCAGATATTGTAATCGTCACTTTAAATATTCCCGCGCAAACACTTGTGCTGGTAATTTGGACTTACATTTACAATATAAGGCAATATTCACTAAGAATTATACTGATTTACTAGTAATTACAATTAAACAAATTTAGGAGATTATAAACAACGTATTGTATCGACTACCGCCAAGACAAAAAAAATGAAGATGGCCCTGAAAATCAGTGTCAGGACTAATTAGGTTCTGGCTATAGATGAGGTCCCACCATTTTGGGAAACACACTGTTGCCTATTGCATTTTGTTATGAACTTATTTTTCTCTCTTCTCTTTTTGTTATTGTTATTATTGTGTTTATCCTAACCTAAATGGTTTCATTGTGTTTTTCAAATAAAGATTTATTTATTTATTTATTTATCAACGACTTCTTATAGAAAACGCCGTAAGTTTCATATTAATACGTCTAAAAAAAAGAAAAACTGTAAAAAAGATAACTGACTAGACACGAAAAGAAAGTTATTGGTTAATCAAAGAATAGCATATTTATCTAGAGGAGGTAAAGAGCAACTCGATAAATTAACTAACACCGGCTTGTGAAAATTTTAAGGTATCATCAGCTCGATATAAGGGAAATTGGAGTATTGAACTACGCTGGCAGATTATTGCTGGGGATACATAGGGACGTTCCTAACACCAAATACAGAAGAAAAATATAAAAAAGTACTCATATTAATATTATAACATTAACAAAAAGTTAACTTTTGTTAAAATAATTAATAAGTTAAGGAAAGTAAAAAAATCATATTACAATAAAACTATACGTATCTACAATTTTAACTAATTCTACTCTACTGGACCTTATTTCTAACAGAATTAGTCAAAATTTTTCTCGTTACACAAAAAAAAAAGTTTTTTTGTATAATTCAACCCTTTTTGTCGCTACTGCTAAATGAATGGCCAAGAAATCTCAACATGTAAACGTCGCGAATATAATAACTCCAAATTTCATGATTACTAAAGTAAAAATTCAGCAAGCAAATTCAAAAATTCACTCTGCCCAACACATACTCGAAGCATGTACAGCGTGGAGTGAAGAAAGGCATAGCTTGGTAGAAGAAGATGGACAAGACCTCTCCCTACCGGCAGTTATGTCCGCAAATTCTAGTAGGGACTCAACGGCGGGCTCTTGTCTCGTTTTGCGAAACTGTCATACTGAAACAGGAGACAGCAGAGCGGATCCCAGAAAGGGCCTATCCAAGTCGACGTCTTCAAAGACAAAACGTAGGCTCCATAAGACGAGCCGGTGCCTCAGCCGCAAAGCCCAGGCCTAATAATTGAGGCATTTCTTCTCTTTCTTTTAATAGTCGAAGCCATGTAGATAGGAGGAATCTACTTGGCCATAGACCAATCACGAGAAATTTAGCCAACAATATAAAAAAGAGCATCGTCAGATGCAAGGGCATGGGGACAGCGGATGCTATACGTTACGAGTTCCCGTTGTACGTAGATAATGGCAGAATGTTCGCCGTAGGGGTTTTAGTGAGTAAAAATCCCACATAACCCGGCCCGTCAAGTCCTTCCAGTCCGGGTAAAAGAAAAAAGAAAAGGAGGCAATCCCAAAATCATTTAAATGAGTAAGTTTGTCGCGCCGTTGCCAATCCAGACGAAATACTGATACAGGCTCCAAATCTAATATTAGGAGCTACGAACATGGTAACAAGCTCCAAACTCTCGCTCACCTAACATCTCTTAGGAGTCATGAACAGGGTAACCAGCCCCAAACTCGCACCCTCTCTTAATTATTGAGCCACGAGCAGGATATCCAGCTCTAAACTCTCGCTCACCTAACATCTCTTAAGCCTTGTTCGCATTGGTCGAGTAATTTAGTCTAGTAGAGTATCGATTTAGCAGCTAAACTACTCGACTCGACCAAATATCGTTCGCACCTTGAGCGAGTACAGTTCATAAGTAATTTGAGATCAGCTAGATGAACAACGTAAAACGCAACGGTTATCAGAATTAAAAATAATATGCTTTTGAAATAAAATTAATTACCTACTAACCTGATGTTTTATTATTTTCAATTTAATCTCTTTTTCTCCGGGTATATTTAATTCTTTTTGTAAATTTAAATATTATGCACTTTGTTTTATTTGTTTATTTTTATAAAGTGGCGACTTCATGTTCCATAAACATTCGTTTTCCAAATATTTGGAACTCAACACTTATAATTGAAGAGTTATAATAACAATAATAAATAGTATAATAATAATAATAATATATTAATAGGGGAATAATAATTTATGAGATTAATAAAAACAAACTATGGATACTTTGACAGCTCAACTCGACCTTTAGACTCGTCACTCGACTAAATCGAAGTGTTCGGACCCGTTCACCGACGATCGAGTGAGCGCGGACGCACGGTGGGGGATGCTACTCGTCCGAAAAAATAGAGTGAAATCTATCGACTTGACTAAACTACTTGACTAATTACTCGACTAAATTTTTGGTGTTCAGACACGTTTAGCTACTAAATTACTCGCTACTCGACTAAATTACTCGACCAATGCGAACAAGGCTTTAGGGGTCATGAACTGGGTAACCATCCTCAAACTCGCTCCCTCTCTAAATCAATGCTTGTAATATAATAGTTATTTAGAATCAATTTCAATTGTACAATATTTCGGAAAACCTTTTGTTATAATATAAAATAAATATTATAATTTTTATTCTATATTACATTTTTTAGTTGTCTGTGGACGTATTTTTTTTTTATGGTATAGGAGGGCAAACGAGCAGTCGGAGCCATTTTCATGACATCCGACGCCCACAAACATCCGCATAGAGGCTATACATATGCGCTGCCGTCCTTTCTCCTCCCTCCTCCATGGGCCACCGGCTACTTACACACCGCACGAAACGCGACAGCACAGCTGTCACTTTACCTCCCCGGTCGTGCCGACCCAATTCGACTGCATGTGCAGTGTGGCACTACCTCTTACTATAGTTTTTAATTTGTTTCCTTTTCCTATTCAAGCAGCTTCACCTTTTGTCAATCTAAGATGTAGATGTAGACGTGTTAATCTAAATATAACAAAAGATGTTTCTCAAAATATAATCTTGTATCAATCATGTTCAACATGATAGCAGAGCGTGGTTGACGAGATTAAATAAAAGTAAAAAGTTAATTCGATTTGAAAATCGATAAAATTTGAGAATACGATTGAGGAAAGAAGAAATAAGTTATCTTAATTTTCATAAAAATGACTAAACAAGCAAGAATTTATGATATAATTTTACCTATTTTTGATGGAGCAAACTACTCAAGTTGAAAGTTAAGATTAGTAACATTACTAGAATACAAAGAATGGCACGAGGCCGACATTTGTACAATGCCGGCGTCTGATATAAAAAACGAAAATGCAAAAAAGGAATCGAGAAAGAAGGATTTAAAAGCAAGGACCATTATAATGAGTACTGTGACGCTGGTGCCATCGTCTTCTCGGGGCGTAGCTCACTCTTGAGGCACCAACTCATTTGAAACTAACTGTCCTAATCGAAACTATCCCATCTGGGTTAAAATATATGAAATATAACAACTTGGAAATATTAATAACTCATTTATTATATATCTTATTTCATTACTACATTTTCTTTGATATTATAACAATCCTAAGCTAAATTCTCCATTTGCAACTATTCCATCTTGTATGCTATATCATTCTATCTCAAGACATCATGTCGGAATAATATATTTTTTCATTGTCAAAAAGGGACAATATTCAAATTGTTCCATCTTTTTGAATTTAAATTAATATGTTTTTTTTTATTAAAAACATACCAATCGTAGAAGATTCCATTTGTTATGAGCATGGAGATTCATCTATGCTACAGTACAATATCAGATAAACAACTTGAATTTGTGAGTGAGTGTAAAACAACATATGAAATGTTAATAAAGTTCGACAAAATGTATTTAACAGTCTACAGCTGTGGAAATAATGTGTAGGGGGAAAATTGAACAGATTAAGCTTAACAATTACAATACAGTAGAGGATTTTTTTTTAATTTGAGAAAACAATAAATGACTTTAAGGTAGCTGGAGAAAATTTTAATAAATCGGAAAAGTTAAGATATTTGGTTAGAGCACTTCCACCAAGCTAAAGCTATATTGGGGATTTTCTAGATGTAATTCCAGAAGAATAAAGAACAGTTGCTTATGTACAATCTAAAATAAAAGAGAAGAATATGACTACTACCGAACTAAACCTTAAAAATAATGTAAGTACATTTGCTACTAAAACTATAGTCCAATGTTTTATTAGTGGAAAGACTGATCATATAAAGAAGGATTGATGGCATGCACAGAAAATTATAAATAAAAATATTCAAGGACAACAAAGCCATCAAGGAAAACAAAATTTTTATACCAGTCAGCGGGGACTGCAGAGAGGCTACAGCAGAGGTGTATTCTAAAGAGGTCGCAGTCAAGGCAGAGGCAGAGGCCAAGGTTATTTCCATGGTGAATTATCAAAAAAATTGACATCACAGACGTGGACAGCTCAAGTATGTAATTCAGAAATTAATCAGGTAACTGAGTGTATTAATAAGGACTATAGTAATAATAATATAGAAATTAACTGGCTTTTGGATAGTGGATGTACTGATCATATTATAAATAATGAACCATAATAATTATTTCAATTTTTATTTCTTGTGACGGTCCAGTACTTTACGAAGGGAATATCATAATCGTAATTTCAACTTAAATAATGTGCGTGTTATAGTATAAACGAATTATATTAAGTAAGCGTCTGCGTCATTCGTGAATGACGTCACATCGCCATTACGCATCGGTTGTGTTTTATCAATGACATAGGAAGACGGTGACAATAATTCACTCACTTTTTATAATATTTTGCTTTACAAATAACAAGAAAACTATTCGTAATTTTAAATAGATTATATTCTATACGTATCATTATTGATATTTAGAGAGATATTTTAAAAAATGGGCACACAGGAAAAATACCCTGTATATGGAAATATCATATTTATATATCAGCTAAATATATAATCTTTGTGTTTTGATATAATTTGTAATGATGGCAACACTGGTTTTCATAGGGAAACCATTATAAAGTGACCTATGCGAACTCCATTTCGTCAGTGTACTTTGTTAGCCGATTTGAGTGCGTACTGGCAAGAGCCTACAAGTTTTATTTAAAAGATAGCTTTACTGTTTGTGTTTTATATCATATCTGCTTCAATTTTCTGCATATTTCTAGGTAAGTTTAAATATATTTTTTCTTATTTTTATTGAGTTACCCGCAATTAACTGAGACATGTCGATTTTTCGAATGTTTTCATCGATGCGTAACTTTGCGTCGAGTTTACAAAATGTATCTATACTAATTTATTTTTTATTACGTTGGTTGGTTATTCTTCTATATGATATGTGCCCAACTGATACAAAGTTTTGTAGGGTGTAAGATGAAGAAACGGGCTCTATTTGAAATATGGCTTAAAAATAGCAAATGCGACAGAAATGAATCGATTTTAAAATTCATATTAGAGAAGTACAATATTTCGGACACTGAAAACTATAGGTACTACTACTCTTGATTAGTAGTATTAGTGCCCAAATAGGAACTAAATGGAATCAAAACCACAGAACTCTTTCGAGATTTTTGAAGGAGTATAATTCGTGGCTGGAATGTGAAATATCACTGCCACTAGCGTTTCTCGCTATGATACGATCCACCTCATCCTCAACCATAACAGAGACGTCAAAAACACAAGACCCGGTCGACCTGGGATGACATTTGAGGAATGTAGTGACAAAGTAAAAAGGCGAAAAATGAATAAGTTGTTTAGTGAGTGCAGTCATCAAGAACTCACTCTCGCTGCAGAAGCCACGCTTAGGTCATCGGGTAAAAGAGATGCCGCGAATATTGTAAAAAAGGTAGTTGGGGCTTCGCCGTCACAGACTACTCGCATAAAAAAAGCTCGTCGCATTTTTGATTCACCACAAACAAACTTTCTCCAGAACAAGCTTTGTCGTTAGTGATCAACGCTAAATTGACGACCCACAATTACAATACCATTAGACATCAGTTGAAAAGCATCGACTGTAATGTATACCCAGCCTATCAACTCTTAAAAAAGGCTAAAAGAGACTGTTACCCATCCGAAGATTTCATCAATGTCACAGATTTTTCAGCACAGATTAAACTTCAAGCTCTGCTTGACATCACAAAATCTGCACTGTCACTGTGCACATGTCAAAATGGGGCTGTGACGATAGCTCAGCACAAAGTCGATATAAACAATATACAGCGTGAAATTTTAGTCGTCATCGAAAAGAAAATTTTGAGTTCTATATCAATAACAGAACCTATGTATAATATAAATTTATTAAAATAACTATTTTTTTTTATTAAAGTCGATAGTTATATCGCTAGCGTTTGCAAACGTAAGAACTTATGGTTAGGTCAATAAATCGGATATAGACTCATTCATAAATTACAAATCCAAGTAAATCTCCTCCAATCATAATTAGCAAACGGTAAACGCGCGACTTGGCTGCCAATCATAGCATTGGAAGTAGAAGTCAGTAGGGTAAAAGTGTTCTGTGTCAGTCAGTCTCGCAGGCCGCGTCAGTCGCAACGCGTCAGCTTTTGTGATGTGATTGTACAATTGTACATACTTTGTGTTTATTTCGTGAAAATGAGTCGTCATTGTGAATGCTCAAACGTGGACGTGGCATAAGTAGGTTTGTCCTAGGAACCCGGACATAATACCCTCGAGTTTTTGTTGTGGTTTGAGAATCATGATGTAACTACGCAGTACGATAGTGACATTTGATAAATTAAAAAGTGATAGAGATGTGTACATTGAAAAATTTAAAAACAATAGCTTAATACACGTTGTATTGAACGGAGAAGTTATTTCATAATCCGTAAGTAAGTTAATTATTTCGTAGATAGATCCGACTTTTAAATATGCCTGAAATACATAAAATTCTGTTGTCTCTATCTGATTATCTCTTATGATAAGAATAATCATGTTTAATAGTATAAAGTACCTACGAAAGAAAAACAGAAACTTTCTAGTATTTACGATCGTCATGCGCCGCCTGCCGGCAGGTAGACGAACTTGTTACGCAACAGCTGATCATTCATACACGTTTGAAGAATAGTCAGTACTATTACCAACTCGAAGGAATATAAATGATATATTAAAATTGAAACTTTTTTATATGTGACGTTACAATTGATTTACCGGTTTTTATTGGTGCTATAAGTTATTCCAAATTCATATGTTTCGGCTCGAGAACCATTATAATTTCACGGTGTATAGATGCAGATGCTACAGAATATAGTGACGAACATTTGTTTTCTGTAACTCTCGTCCCCCTTCGTTTAGTTCACGAGCAAACAAACATGATTACTTGGCAAAATCCTCTACCAAACTCCACCAGATTTTGCAGGCTTCTACGATTCGTTCATAAAAAAGAAACTAAGGATGTCATCAAAACTGAAACAATTCAAATGCGCAAACGAATTTCGAACTTAATCCCAACACATCAGTAATCTGTAGGTATATAAATAACTCAGAGATTGACTGCAAACATGAACTGGTATTTACTATGGTAGACGGTAAAATTTGTAGCACTCTTTCACAATATGACTCATCAAAGAAGTGCTGTATCTGTGGCGCTAGTCCCAAAGAAATGAATAACGCAACAACTGAAATAGCAACATCCATAAACCCTGCTATGTATAATTTTGAGATGTCGCCCCTTCATTAATGGATAAGAGCATTTGAATGTCTTCTGCACATTTCATATAAGCTGGATGTGAAGAAGTGGCAAGCAAGATCTACCGAAGACAAGATTTCAGTGAGCACGAGAAAAGAAATTATACAGACTCGATTCCGCACAGATATTGGACTTCTTGTAAACATGCCAAAACAGTCAGCAGGAAATAGTAATGACGGCAATACGGCTCGAAGATTTTTTTCTATACAAAAAAGACAGCTAAAATAACGGAGAACAACCCAGGGTCTCCTGCACCCACTGCCTGAAAGGCGGCGTCGGTCAGAAATAGAACACCTTGACCGGTAGCAAATTGGGAGGATTCTATAGTAGAGATACCAAATGTTTGACTTTGACAATAATTCTACAGGTCCACAGTTTGAAATAGATGCCTCAACCTCGATTACAGATGTTTTCAACAAACTGTTTTCCCCTCACGTTATAGACTATATTGTTACAAGTACAAATAACGCTATGTAACACAAACAGTCCAACGACCAGAAATTCACGACGGTTTCGTTACAAAGATACAGATCCAGACGAAATCAAAAAGTTTTTAGGATTATGTCTACCAATGTAACAAGTTAACGTTCCAAAGAAATCTAAACTGTTTACATATTCAGACAGCCTTTACTTTCATCCAATATTTCCTTTTACAATGTCAGCCCGTAGATTTGAACAGATATTAAGGTGCCTGAACGTCTCTCACGTAGGAGCTAAAGGTAAAGACAAAATCATTAAGTTCATTGATGTTATGACAAAAATTTTCCGTGGTTGTTGTGCTTTTGTTTAGAGGTTCTTGTTTAAATATAAAAAAACCCGCTACGGCATAAAATTTTATGAATTGACGACATCCGATGGATACGATTTAAATTTACTAATGTACGCCGGAAAGACAGAATGATACAGACAGAGAAAGAGGAAAAAATTAAGGAACAAATTGTAATGCGACTAATGAGGCCCTATTTATTAAAAGGTTTGCTTTTGATGGACAACTATTACAACTCTGTTTCCCTGCCTGAAAAACTATTAGATTTAAAGACGCATAGAACTAGAACCTTAAGAAAAAATAGAAGATATAATCCTAAGGATTTTATCTAAAAAAATTAACAAGTGTGGGTCAAAAAAATAAAGTCTAACGGTCTTATTCGGTTCTAGGTACCCAAAACAGTATATTTTCAATAACAGTTATCGAATATTTTAAGTCATTTAATGCATAACTTACAATCTCGTATTTCAGTTTCAACAATATGTCTAAGACCCCCAGAACTTTACAACAAATAAAAGCTCAGTAGGGCATCATTAAAATAAGCGCAAAAAAAAAGAAATTTGAGGAAAGAAAAGAAAAGTTCCGAACGGGTGGGGGAGCACCGCCTCCTTCAGAACAACCATGTGGCGACGACATTGAGGTGTGTCTCCCTCACGAATTCATCATTGACAAAAATGAATTTGATTCAGATAACCAGGTACCAACAATTTTTAATTATTTACCAAAAGCTATTTCCTAATAATATAAAGGCAAATAAATATGCAAGTTCTTGTGATTCAGGTGTTGCCAGATATAGAATACAAGCAAGGAGAAAATACAGAGGAAGTGGTATCGGAACCAACCCTCCATGATCCCTCTGGACTGGAGAACACAGCTGGTATGAGTGTTACTGATAATAAATCAATCAAGACTCCTAAAAATATTATCTCACATTTTATTCAGTCATCAGTCGCGTCATCACGAGCTCGCAGAACGGACGCGTGCGTGAGTGCATCGCATTCATGACGTCGATATAAAAATGCAATAGTTGCAATATAGTTGTCAATGAACTGTTGGCATTTGTGCAAAACAAGTTGAGTGTGATTGATGAGGAGAGCTTGTACCGGACTTGTGTCGTCGTTCACGTCTGACGATATCGCTAACTCGAAAGAACTACTATTTGAATCTTTATCAACGAATGTGAAGAAGTTAATCAAAAGACGTGGTGATCGAAAAGAACAACGAGACTTGGAGGACATTATCTCGCTACTTAAATGCACGGAAACGCAGAAAATCCCTATATTTGTGGCTCGTGATCTTCATCGGCTGCCCCCCATAACTTTTGACGCTGTTGACGTTACTTGTTTACTTAGAGACATTAACCAGTTGAAATCTATTTAAACGAAAATAAAACTAAACTATGTCACACTTGATCAGTTGGAGGATTTGAAATAATGTCGGTCAAATAGATGTAAACAGGGTAGAATAATGACGCCGTTTTCTTGTGTGAATCATACGAATTCAAGTTTGAATATTAACTGTAAGAAAGGTGCATATTTGAATAGCGGCCCGAGAGGGTTCTCGAATTTTAATCTAGACGGGACGTTGATAACGGATGATAATCCGTCTCACTCTAGCACAGAGAATCCTGCTATTGTGCCTTATTATTCCAGCCCTCAGTGTAATACTGCTGCTGCTTGCTCTCACTCGAGCTCAGTCGATATAAGCCGTCCCTTTCTACTGCACCTGACGCATCAAAACAGACGGCGTCTCGCTCGGACAACTTGTTCAGCAACGTTCCGTCCCCCTCCAAACTGTAGCAGACAGCCGTGATCATTGACTCTTGCGACGACGATATAATGGCGTCGCCGTACAGTAAAAATCTAAAAGAAAATGTTAAAGTTGATATTTTAAATATACAACCAGTGAAATCGATACCTATATAATATGTCCTGTGAAGAAAGTAATATACTGACATTGGCGGATATTGTGAAGAATGGGGATTGGAAAGAGGTGAAAACCGGGAAACAAAAGAAAAAATCGAACCGCCTTATCGGTATGTGCGGTAGCTCTGACACTAACAACAAAGGAAGTTTTAAAGCAGCTCAGTTAAAGATACCATTATTTATCTCTAATGTTCATAAGGATACCTTGGAAAGTGACATTATTGAGCACATTAGAGAAAAAACGAATACCACGGTAAAATTGACCAAGATCACAATGATGAACAAATTTATAAACCATGATGCGTATAAACTTTTTGTTCTGAGTGAAAAAATTAATCTATTTCTCGATGCAAAAACGTGGCCTCACGGGATTATTTTTCGTCGATTTGTGCACTTTAACCACCGAAATATAAGCAGAGAGAACTCTGAGGGCTAAAATAAATTTATTATTATGGACAAAGTCTACCCATGCAAATTTATAACTTTTAATTGTAAGAATGTCAAACGGTCAGCTGAGGACGTAAGAAGCTTATGTGGAGTGGCCGATATCCTGGCAATCCAGGAGACATGGTTAATCCCCGAAGACATACCGTTTCTGTCAACGATAAGTGACGACTTAAACAGCGACATCGGCCGTCAACACAGCTGCTGGAATGCTGAGAGGAAAACCCCATGGCGGTGTGGTCTTGTTATGGCGAAAAAGTGTGTTTCCTTCGGTGACCGTAGTGGAGTGTAACAATAACAGAATATGTGGTTTTTTTTTTTTTTTTTTT
>LUGF01033055.1:69360-84383 GCA_001625245.1 Calycopis cecrops | reverse complement strand
TAATATATAATATATAATATATAATATATAATATATAATATATACCTAATATATAATATATAATATCAGCGCCATCTATATTATATTATATATAATTATGGTTTTTTTACTCCTCAATAGATGGCAGAATTCCGTCTTTTTATTTTTTATCCGAGCGAAGCTCGGTCAACCAGGTACTATGTCATAAATAAAGCAAAACCGCTAGCTAAGGAAAATAATTTCAAATATATTTGAGCCAGACACAGCAAAATAATGGCAAGAAAATCGAATATCTCATCAACATTTTTTATAAGGAACCAGAAGTCATATAAATAGACTAAATGTATTAAAATTAACATTAATATTCCGTGCTCTGTTTTGCACATTAAAACCTACAGTTTGAGAATCGTATGTACAACCGGTTGCTTTTGTTTCGCTTAGGGTCAGCTCACACCGAGACGCGACGCCTCGTAGATTTTACATAGAGCAACTCAAAATATACTTTATTTACTACACGAAAAGATACACACATCTGAATTCTCACAATGAAATCATTGTGAGAATTCAGATATGTTGCGCTGCGCAGCGCTGCACCTCGAGACGCCTCGCGGCGCAGCGCGACGTATCGCCACGCGGCGGTGACGCACGGCGTGCAAAAGCGGTGCTGCGTCTCGCGTTGCCGCGCGTAGCAACGCGGCGCCGCGAGGCGCAGCCTGAGGCCGCTGTGGCGACTTGTCTACTATTTCCGTCCCGACTTCGTTTAGATCTCATGCAGTTCGGTCGAGTGATAAAGAGTTTTTCTAACATCGATCATCCCTAACTACGGGTATCGGGTGGGCGCAGGAGGGGCGGTCGCCCGCGGCACAGTCGCGGCGAGTAGACACGTTCTGCTGCGCCGCGCGGCCTCGTTGATGGTACGATTTAAAGATGCGTCTCGCGGCGCCGCGAGGCATCTTGCGGCGCCGCGCTGCGCAGCGCGGAATCAAAGCCGCGTCACGTCGCGTCGCGTCTCGGTGTGAATTGACCCTTATAGCTTAGCTAATACTGGAATTGTCACGTCGTTCCTATTATAAACGCAACTGCACCATACTCGTGCAAGCTTAGGGATAGCTTCAAACACTGCCAGCAAATGTTGTGATTTTAATCTAATAACTATTTTAAAATAAAGTATAGAAATTACTTACTCGTACAGCAACTAAACAGTTAAGTGTAGTATACTCAATTGATTTTTGAAATACTAAATTATATTAATATTAATACCATAATAATACTAAGTGTTATACAATAATAAGTTAGCAACTTAATAGTCTAATCAAATTAATAGTTCGATAAAATGAAATGTAATTACGATTAACTCCCCATATCTTTTTTAAAGCGTATAATGGTTGCATGGCATATATTATCACTCCCAATATTAACAATAAAAACGCTCCCTAATTCGTTATAAAAATATGATAAGGTCGAATCTCATAATTTCCAACTGTATAGTTGCAAATTTTATGACGAGTTTTAAGCATGGATTACACCAGTGTATTTCTATCATGTGTATCTGTGTTGTCATTACGAGTATATTCATTATTTTGGTTTCTGTATTTATTCTTTTTATTTTAATTCTCATTTTGCTTGTTTTTACGAGTACTTGTTTATTTCGTACCGTATTAAATGTATGTGCCTTAGATGTATGTTATAGCAGCAGTAAATTTTCTAAATAAATTCTATTCTATTCTATTACTATACTATTATTATAATCGTAAACTTAACAGAGTTGTACCTTAGATGAGAGAGCGTGTGAGTGTGTTCATTACAATGTGTTGCTCCTAATATACGATTCTCTGCTTGTTTATAAATTCCTGTACAAATAGGGAATGGTGCCGAGTGGATGATGAAATATTGTTCGATTATTACAATTTAATAAATGATTATTTTAATGACAATGTGTTGGCACATGTATATAAAAGCTGTTATTTTTTTTTGCGTTTGCGCACTGCCATGGTGCCTGGGTGGGATCCGATGGGTGTGTGGGGCTCGCGGCGGAGCCGCATACCCGGTAAAACCCCGCGGGTGCCATCGGCCGCCTGTGTTGGAGTGCCCCGGATCTGTCAGCTACAGGGCACCCCGACGACTGTCCAGTCCTTCCACCGAACCGAACTCCTTCAGGCGAGGCGAATGCCTTTCGTTTTCTGGGCTGGGCTAGGAGCCAGTTTCCCTGGCCCCTGGTCCCACTTAGGGAGGCGGTATAAGTTGCGCCTTTGTCGCACTCCTGTTCGCCGTCGCGTTGGCGGGGCAGGCTGTTTTAAAGCTAGAAAGTGTCCGTCCATGTAAGAATGGAATACAGAGAGCTTACACTCTTTAGAGACTATGGACATTATTATTTATTTCTTTATTCAACACAAGAGTGAACACAAAAGTTAAAGATACAGCCTAAAGTATAGGAGATAGAGGATGTTTTTATTATACATAATCGACCCAAGACAGTAGTTTCTTTTGTTAAATCCCCTAACCGTCACCTGATGATAACTTCTCTTGACATACGTACAAAGTGATGCGATAAATATAATATGTGTATACACTTCCTTACAGAGGGTTGACTTGTATCTCAATAATTGTGGAGTGTGGTTTGGAACTGGAGAATAAAGAGTTGTGTATAGTATATTTTTTATTCACTTAATCATTACATAAGTCCACCAGCGGCGCACATAATCACATTGAAATGGTATACCTTGACTCTAAATAAAATTCTGTGTGTGTAATATAGGTGATACAGCATTTAAAAGTCATAGCAGCTAATTAACAAAAAATAATTAATTCAAATTAAACTAAAATTAATCAGAATATACTAATGTATACCAATAAAAAGATAGGATTACATAACGTCCAGTAGAATCTGTTACAAAACAAACAATGTCAAAAAGATTAAATAAAGTCATAATCTATATATAAAATAAAAATCAGTAAAATTCGTGTGTCTGTACATTTTTTTTTAATAGTATAATGGGGAAAAAGAGCAGTCGAAGCCATCCTCGTGACTACCGACGCCCATAGACCATTCGCATAGTTTATAGTATATACACGGATGCGTTGCCCTCCTTCCTCCTCCTCCGTCCATGGGCCATCATTACTATACAAAAATCGCTCTCCGCCGTCTGTGTGTCAGTATGCTTAGATCTATAAAATTACACAACAGATTATGATGGGCTTTTTTTAATAGATAGAGTGTTTCAAGAGGAAGGTTTATAACAACTCCATTTTTGAAGTCTGAAATCCACGTGGACGACGTTAAAATAGTGTTAGATAGAGAGAGAATAGTACATACTTTTCAATATTTTTTTTAAGTAAAATTTCTATACGTGCGCTTGACTTAGGGAACGCGCGAGAGCGTTACAAAAACTACACATCATGTCACACAAATGTCAATGGAAGTTGTCATTCAAATTCGAAATTTAAACTCGATCTATGTGATTTTTTTTATATTTAAAAAATAAATGTAATATGACATGATAAGTCATTGTAACTACGGCAATGAATTTGTGTAATAAATGAATAATTAAGTTTTACTTCAGTTGTGTGGTCTAAAGCACTTTTTTTGTCTGTCTGTTAGTACGTTTGTCTGTTTGTCCGGGCTAATCTCGGAAACTACTGGATGGATTCGAATGAAACTTTTTGTGTATTATTTTGCTGAGGATTTATTTTTTAGATACACTGACACAATGGAGCTCCAGAAACCGTATTGTACGACAAGGTGTTATAGTGTCGAATGTGAACGTAGATGAAAAATAATTGGTAAATAGGTTAGCCATGCCGAGATATGAGATGGAGCTGGTATAATTAAAAACAAGTTTCTAAGTTATAATCGGGTTTCCTTTACGTTTGTCCTTAAAATAGCACCAGAACGCCTCAGGATTTTCGAGGATATTATTATTCAGTCGGGTTTTGTAATCATAGTAGCATTTATTTTGTAATTTTGGCAAGGTTTTGTAAAATTTGGCCTAAGGATTTTTATATTACATGTAGCTGTGCCTCACTTTTCCCTGCTCTACATTTGGCAGTTTTAAAATTTCCGTAAGCCACGGCGGGTGCCTTGACTTATCTATTTACCACGTTTGGAGATATAATATTCAACAACCTAGAGTAAAATGGCATTTTAGAATTCCTGCCACAGCATGTCTAAAATCTGTCGATCCTATTATATATAATCTTAGAGTAAATCAACTTTATATTTATTTATAATCCGTATATTATCCGTCTAAAACTGTTACCTTAGTAGTACGAGGATTATAGGTAAAGAGCCACCGAGCGCGAGACTTTCCTCAGTTTATAAAAGCTGAAAATTTATCTGCGTATAGTTCCAACACAGGTAAGAACTATCAGTGAATATGAAGTTTGAGTCATGGTTACTTTAGCAGATAATAGGTATCAAAAGTCTATAAAATTGTAAGAGTTTCGTTAATACATAAAGCTTAAGCACGCAGCGTATATAAGCGTAACACTAGAAATCCTTATCGACTAGTATTGGATATAATACCCAGAACTACTCAGTATCATAAAGCTCATCATGCAATTTGCATAAAAGCTTTCAATGCTATACCGGAAAACAAAGCGCACAATCACAATATGTGAAATTTAAAAAAGATATTATAAAATGGCTCAAAACCAAAAGCTTTTATTTCATTAGTGAATTTTTAAGTTAGTTTATTAATAACTGTATTTGAAGTAAATTATTTCTTTTAAATTTTATTCATAGACATTTGTTTTGACATACACGTCATTCTTATTTATTCACCAAAATTACGAATTTTAGTAGTTGCCATTTCTCTTTTGACATATAGGTACCCTAATTAATTTGACTTTATATTTCACTAATTATTAAATTATGTATTTGTATAAATTTATATTACATTATCTTTTTCTATATCTAATTTTATAAAAATTATGTTTATTATCAGTGAGTTGTAATGACTACCTAATATTTGTTTCAATGTTTGTCATATGATGTTTGCATAAGGACGTTAAAAAAAGGCGGACGGAATGTTGCCTAGAAAATATTGAAGCATTAAAATTGTGACAATGTATTTGCGCGTGTAAAGGGTTACTAGACATAAGAAAAATTACCCATTTTTTTAAATAATTTAAATAAATATTTTTGAAGTTCTATTGACTTACATTTTTTTATTTACTGTTATTTACCATCCAGAACGGTTATAGACAGGTATTTAACGCGGTTTAATGGTTTAATAGGTATTACCGTAGCGCGAAATTCAAACAAAGTAGTTTTTTATCGCTTGGTCGAGATATATAATAAAAAATAAAATAAATAAGAATAGCTTTATTTGTGAGACTAACACTACCATACACAAGATATAAGAACAAAAATTAAACAAGAAAAACAAAACGAAAACATAACAATAATAGTAAAAAAATATTTAGCCCAATTCAGGGTAAATGAAAATGTTAATTGTCTGACAACATTAATTGTTTGGAAAACATTTACAAAAACAATAAAATTGGGGAAATAAGCTGGATATATTCCTTGCTTACCTATGAAAAGTGATCCCCTTTTTAGGCTTTTTTTATGTGAAACACTATTGTTTCCACAGCTTTTTATTACACACGACGGCATCTCGAATTACGTGAATTTTCTAAAAATTGTCGAACATGACAACGTCACCGGCATACTATGGTACAAAGTCAACTTACTCTGGGATTTTAGAATATTGTATGAAGAGACTCCGTCCGCCTTTTTTTTAACGTCCTTGATAGCAACTATCAAATTTAAAACCAACACCTATGTACCATTTTTATAGCAAATATAGGATATTATGATTATGATTATTTTTTCATAATTTCTATTGAATAATTTAAAGAATCATGTCAGAAATTGCTCTACTCCTATGACAGATGCAACTCCTTACCAGACTCTCTTGAACTTTAATTTTTGTTGAAGTGGCCAATTTTTTAAAATAGTAACAACTATTGTATTATAGGATAAATAATTTGAAAACAATTAGGCACTTCAACAATATATACAATAAACTTTCATTGCGTCTGGAAAGATGTAAAAACCACTCAAACGGTCCGGCAACTGAAGTAATACTATTTTGATGGCTCCTCAAATAACATATATAAAATTAGGCTTGTATACTATACTAACTGTATAACTTCATGGTGATTAAAAGGATAATTGTGAATATGGCTGAACAATTAAGGTACAAGGAACAAGTTAGGAATGACATAATGAGTGATGGGATTTAGTGGTACAAAATTTGTTGCTATTTAAAAAAAATGTAATTAAAGTATATATTACATCTGCTAAATTAACCACGACCCAAACTCCATACTTGGTGATAGTTCTTACCTGCGTTGTGAACATGCGCAGAGAAACTTTCAGTTTTTATAAAATGACGAGACTGGCGCTCGCGGGCTCTTTGGATATAATGAATCGTGCTATGGAAAGAAACATTCTTTATAATTTTGTACACATCCTATAGTCCGGTCAATTTAGACATTTGAAATAACAAAAATTCCCGGAAAGCCAAATTTTGGTGGAGACCTATAGTTTGCCATTACAAATCAAGTTTTAAAAGTCCCCATCGATCCTATGTGTGCTTAAAAAGTTATTCGAGGTCAAAGGTCAAAATTTGAGGTATTTTGGATTTTGCTTGAAAATGGTAAGTTTTATCAAAAAAAACTTTAAACCAAAGTTGTAGATCTTTAAATTATCTACAAAAATAGTATCAATGATTTTTTTCCTAACAGTTACCATTCCTGAGATATCGCGATTCTAAGAGTCATATAATAGTCATATGTTAGTCATATAATAGTAATCAAGCCGTGCATAGAGGAAATTCAGTTAGGGACTGGCTACCATTTGAATAAATGTTTTTAGGATAGTATAATATCTATAAAAGAGACAAAAATAAGTATTTATACTTGTATTAAGTGCCTAATCTAATATATAAAATTCTCGTGTCACAGTTTTCGTTGCCATACTCCTCCGAAACGGCTTGACCGATTCTCATGAAATTTTGTGAGCATATTGAGTAGGTCTGAGAATCGGCCAACATCTATTTTTCATCCCGATATTCCCACGGGATCGAAAGTTACGCCGGTGAAACCGCGGGGCGCAGCAAGTATGTATATACTTGGCTTATATGTGCATATCATGTATAATATGAATCTTAGAATCGCGATATCTCAGGAATGGTAACTGTTAGGAAAAAATCATTGATACCATGTTTGTAGATAATTTTAAGATCTACAACTTTGGTTTAAAGTTTTTTTTTGATAAAACTTATCGTTTTCAAGCAAAATCCAAAAAAACCTCAATTTTTGACCTTTGACCTCGAATAACTTTTTAAGCACACATAGGATCCATGGGGACTTTTAAAACTTGATTTGTAATGGCAAACTATAGGTCTCCACCAAAATTTGGCTTTCCGGGAATTATTGTTATTTTAGCACTTTTTTATGTCTAAATTGACCGGACTACTACAGTTATACTCGAAACCTAACTCTCTCTCCTTATGTCTTCACTAACTTGTATATCCCTCTCAACATCTTTTGGCCTCGCCCTATCACAACATTTACTTCAAAAACTGAACAAAATAAAACAAATCAAAGTCGTTAACGCGACGTAGCAAATCGGTTAAAAAATATGTTTTTTTTTATATTGCTTGTTCACCCATGCATTTCTTTTTCGCAGACGCCAGATCCCGTAAATGTCCACTGTGAAGTTGAACCCGTAACCTCTTTGGCTAAGCAGTCTGATCTTCACATAGTTGTAATAGATGCCGCCTGATATGATGCTGGGGTAACCGCCGGGGCTGCTCTTGGAGTTGTCCTTGATGAAGATACGAGTGATCTGCGGGTTGAAAATACCACCCTGTAGGTCCTCCGGTGGAAAATCGATGATACTCTGCTGCACCAATAGTGGGCCGCCCCTATTGTAGTGGATGGCGTGGTAGAGAAGTAATTCGAAAGTCTTAGGTTCTCCCACCTCCAGGTTACGACCAGAGGTCTCGGCGAGCAGAGCGAGTACGCACAGAAGTGAACCAAGCATTTCCGTTTTATTTAACAACCTGTGTTCTGGTTCAGGTGGTATAGTTTTATATCATAGACGAGGACGGCGGTAAGTGAAAATGAAGCAGCCATTTTATTAGTTACTAGCTGCGCCCCGCGGTTTCACCCGCGTAACTTTCGATCCCATGGGAATATCGGGATGAAAAATAGATGTTGGCCGCTTCTTCGATTCTCATACCTACTCAATATGCTCACAAAATTTCATGAGAATCGGTCAAGCCGTTTCGGAGGAGTATGGCAACGAAAACTGTGACACGAGAATTTTATATATTAGATATTTCACTACATACGTTGTTACTAGTTTTGAGTTATGAAGTAGGGAGAACGATGGACGGCAACACATCTGTGTAGCCTCTGAGCGGATGTCTATGGGCGTCGGTAGTCATGAAAATGCCTCCGCCTGCTCGTTTGCCGCCCCCCCATTCCAAAAAGTGTATTTTATCTTCTCTATATATATAAAATTCTCGAGTCACAATGTCATTTACTTTATTTCTTCTATACGACTCGATCGATTCTCATGAAATATTGCTTGCATATCGGATAGGTATGTGAATCTGCCAACATCTCTTTTTTATCACGACATTTACACGGGATCGAGCTTTACGCGGATGAAACCGCGGAGCTGCTGATATAGCAAATTGTTATAATTAATAGTAGCTCATTGTCAGTACGGCGGAATACGATCCGACGCTGACAACAGACTCCCGATATAGGTGTCCCAAGCACGTACTGCTTGACGAGGACGACCAGATAGCAATAGCAGTAGCTAAGTCCATCTTGTTACACAAACAGAAACACACCAAGACAAGCATCCGCAGTAAAAGGTCACTTGGGCCCCAAACTAACGGATAGCAGTTTTTAGTCGGTAGTAGCTATCGCTTCACGACCTGATCCCTACATACCCTTCGGGCCCCCGGGGTCCGCTGGATGGTGCGTAAATGCATTTTACCTGCTAGCACTAATATATATACTACACCACCCCGAACCGGTCGAGGCGTAGACATCTCACATTTATTATGTACACAGTAAATGAAAAATGATTGACAGAATGACAAACTCACACACCGCTTGCGGAACAGAATCCGGGAACAAATCCGTAAGACGAGAGTATAGTTTATAGAGTCATAAACAACGCGGTATTAGAGAACTCTAATAATAATAAGATATCCAGATCACGGCTGATTTTGCCGAATCCCGCGCGAGTCAAACCCCCTCTCCTGAGGGGGGGAGGAGGCCGGCCTCCTCCTGACAACCCAACATGCTATGAGTTCATTTGTTATGAAACGGTCCGACCAGTTTCGGCACCGCGCGCGAGCCACCCCATTGGGTAAAGGTGGGGAGGGAGGGGCCGCCCCTCCCCTCCCCTCCTTGGTCTTAATAATAGCATAAATAGGTTACGTTCCCCAAACTTATCCGGTGAATCTTGTTCCCATCTGCGGGAAAAGAGGGGGGTCTATCCCCCTATCGAATCCCTAAACCAGAAGAGAGAAAGTCTTCATCAGTCCCACGAACAGTGGCGGTAGTGTTGAACTATGCTACCAGCTTGTAAGAGGTGACCTTCAAAAAAAAAAGAAAAAAATATATTAATAGTTCGATAAAGGTCGAAAAAAAGCAAAGACAATTTTAGTTTGTTCTTATACTGATAAATGAAGTGAAACTTTTATATTAACTCTTTATTGTCTTTTACAATAGGCAAGCCATTTTCAATATTTATCCTAGCAGTGAATAGGTATTTATTAAATAGTAGTGAACTCGGCAGATTGTCTTGTCTTCATTGCAAAATACTTAGCCTGGCCATAAATACTGTTTCAATAAAAAATAAAAAATATTTCATTTGAATTTGGTATCTGTTATTTTTATGTTTGTGATAGAGAAAGATCTCGCCGTCCACGTAGTGTTCGCACGAAAAAGGTGGTCAAAGCAGTAAGTGAAAGAATTATTAGAAATCCTGTCCGAAAGCAAAAGATTTTATCTCGGGACGTAACGATAGCACTTAGAACCATAACGCGTATTTTAAGAGAGGACTTAGGACTTGCAGCCTGTAAGAGACGCTCATAACTGATAAATTAAAGATGAATAGGGTGGTAAAATCGAAACAACTACTGAAGCGGTACGCGAAGGGAGGTCACAGAAAAAAATTGTTTACAGATGAGAAAATTTTTTTAGCAACATTTTAACAAATAAAATGACCGTATTTATGCTCAAATCTCAAAGGTAGCTTTCCAATTAATAGTCGACAGAGTGCAACGTGGGCATTATCAGACTTCAGTAATTGTTTAGTGGGGTGTTAGCTATGAAGGAGTGACTGGGTCACGTTTTTGCGAAAAAGGTATCAAAACAGCGGCACAAGTGTATCAAGATACCATTCTTGAGGAGGTAGTTAAGCCCCTTAAGAGCACCATATTCAATAACCAAGTATGGTCCTTCCAGCAAGACTCGGCGCCGGGTCGTTAAGCTCGGTCCACGCAGTCTTGGTTGGAAGCGAACGTCTCGGATTTAATCAGAGCTGAAGACTGGCCGTCGTCTAGTCCCGATCTTAATCCGCTGGATTATGATTTATAGTCAATTTTAGAGAGTACAGCTTGCTCTATACGCCATAATAATTTAGAGTCCCTAAAACAATCCATACGAACTACGAATGGCAGTGAAGAATTTCCCCATGAAAAGAGTGCGTTCTTCTATTGATAACTGGCCTCAACGTTTAAAGGACTGTATTGCAGCCAACGGAGACCACTTCGAATAAGCCTTTTGTATTTTTAATTGTTTTATATTTGTGTATTAAACTAACACACTGTATAAGTAATAAATGTTATTTGTAATTGAAAAAATATTTTTTTTCTTTGTAACAGAACTTACGGCTAGACTAGGTATGTCGACATGGTACCTAACGTACTTTGAACCCCTTTTTTATTGACACACATTTACATATGATACCTAGGAGCCCAGATTGGAAAGAAAGAAAGTAAGAAAGAAAGAAAGAAAGATCCATTTATTTGTGATACACAAAACATTACCCACATTAACGACTAGCTTACAAGTATTTTTTGTTTACTAAAGGTGTCACAAATTGGTCCCAACTCAGCGTATGTGATTTTAAATCAGCACTGATCTTCCATTGGAGCCAATTGGAGAGATCACGAAGCAGTTACACATTAAAATAATAAAAAACAAATATATAAGTCACATGCACAAACATATACGATACAGAAAATTCACAAAATGAACATAAAGACACACAGGACACAAGTGGTCACAAGATTGCCTCTAGATCTTTATTTGACTCGACACTTGGGTGTGCAAAGCCGACTAAACCCCTTGCCCCAGTGCTTTCTGCTGCTATAATTGAAGGGTTGTGGATCAACAGGCAAGAGGATCCCACCAGCGGCAGGCTGGCCTCGGTAAAAAGGCCAGACCTATCCTCCTTGGGTACTGTCTGGCTACCTCTGAACGGGCTCAGGTACGCATCCTGACCCCAGTACTTCCACGGAGCAAGCTACCATTTTGTCCTAATCGGTCCCGGCAGTTGCCCTAATCCACGCCGCCGACTGCTTCAAGGACTGCTGGATTCAAAGGGACGGGTGTAAACCTGTTGCTAGCCATGGGTAGCCTTGTTCGGCTTAGTCTTGGGGTTCACAGACGCACGCATGTCCCTCCACCACGACAAGATGGTAACATCTTCGGTGGGAATTGCATTCAGAAATTTAATTTGACACAAAAACAAAACTAATGATATATCAGGGTATATAACAATAATCTGATAGACATATAACTAAAATTATGTACACTTTTTACCTCCTGAGAATTAATATATATACTAATTAGTTGCTTATTTTAAAATATTCTTTCAATTTTAAACTTTTGATTTCTGAACACAGCGACAGTACCTACGAACATCAAATGTTTGACAGGTAGGAATAGTTTCTATGCTTAGACAGAGAATACAAGAAAACGAAATTGTTGTATTCCTTTATTTTTAAACCCATATTATCTGTTAGTTTATCAGTAGAATAAATAATTTTTCAATCAAAGGACAGTTATCTAGCGGATTTCTCTATCTTCACACCAATATGTGCAAGCGAGACGCACTCATGTCACTTTCTATAATAAGGCTGAAACCGTAGACAGAGGAAAATTCTTTTCTCTGTCTACGCCTGAAACAAAATGGAATTTTGAAATTGACCTTTGACAGGAAAAATAAATTGCTTTTTGTTATTTGTTTTTATTGCGTTTTTTTTTAATTTATATTGTATTTTATTTGTAGGTGTAGCCGGGTAAATAAAAATTATTTATTATTATTATTATTATTATTATGATCCGTATTATCCTCTCCTATGTCTCGTGCGGCTGCTAAATTGACGTCTTGCCATAGTACATACATTATATAGTAGTTTATCTCCATAGAAATAAGCGGTTTACAAATGAGCGTTGTCTAGTTAGTTTGAGCGCGAGTATTTCACTGCACATCCGTTTATTTACTTACCATAGTTGATATAAAAAGTTGATAAAAGCAAAAGGCATAAAATGAAACCACATATTTAGTGTATCATTTCCATTGGCTACACAACAAAAATCAGATCAATCGGAGCAATAGTTTAGCCACAGGAATTTTTTAAAGTTTTTTCTCGCTTCGTACACGCTGTAGGTCAGCTGATCGTCGACTACGGGCGGCCGGGGTTATTCACACCGTGCGAGGTTGTACACACCGGTACAAAGCATGACTAAAATTTTTCGCTATTTAGCTTGTTTGAAAAAAAGTATTTTCGTATACAAGTATACGTAAACTTTTTTATAGGTAAAAGTTTCGGATGAATGTAGGAACTTATAGTATATGTGGTTTAATTTAATGCCTCTCGCTTTTATCAACTTTGTGTATTCAATATTTTCACGTTAAAAAAAAATCCAAAAAATTTTGTAGTGTTTTCGGGTTTTTTTTAAATGGATCATTAAACTGGTTACTATCTAAAAACACTACTTTTACATATAAACAATAAAATACATGGGATTGCACCTTATAGAAATGATCACAGCATACATACTTAACAAAGGACTGTCACTACCAACCAAATAGAGCAAATTCTAAATTACAAAATTCATAATAATGAATTTAATAGTTTTTGATTCAAGAATATAAAAGAAACGGAGCTAACAATTAACTAACTAATAAAAGAAACGGAAATAACAATTCTTACTTAAAACTACACTCAATTTGTTTTTTAAACAAGGTCGTAGAGCATGTAAATATGTCACAAGTATTCCTGAAAGAATTTATGAGGGAGCATATACGATAGACGGGCGCATGTTGGCCTTATTTAGTATGGCATAAAGGTAAATGAAACGGCTTTCGATTCTGTAGTCGACTACCAGCCCTTGGCACGCTGACATTCAATCGTTCGAGTATGTCCGGTGCGTCAATAAGGCCTTTTATGATTTTGTAAACAAAAATCATGTCCAAAGTTTTGCGTCTGTTCTCCAATGATAAGAAATTGAAAGCTTGCAGATGAGAGGCATACGAGTGCAAGTCACGGCATTTGTTACTATTGAAGGTTAGATGGTATATAAATCGCTTTTGTACCCTTTTCAATCGACCAATATGTATTTTATACATGGGACACCAAATAGGACTGCAGTATTCTACTATACTTAAATTGGTCTGAGGTTATGGGTAAATTTAGATTGTTGTGCTTTGAAAAGTGGAAGGAGCATTTTGACGAAAGGTCGCTATCCAAAGGTATTTGGTATAGAACTATTGTCTGTGAACCTCCTCGCATCCCCTGGTTTTGTAATATTAACTTAAATAGACGACAAGTTGTTATGGCATTAAGACTTCGTTCTGGACATATTCCTTTAAATAAGTTTGGTTTCCTCATGAACAAGGTTCCGTCTCCTAATTGCGTTTTGTGTGGGATTGTAGAAGACGTGTATCATTTTTTAGTGGAATGTGTCCGGAACGAAGATAAAAGACTAATATTACTAAGTCTAGGTGATTTCAAAGCTTTCGATGTGGGTGGTTTCCAAAGTGTATTGAGTACTCCAGTGTCGGAGGCAGGCAGAATATTATTTAGTTATAAGCTAAGATAAGATTTAAGTTATGGTGGTGGGTAATATTAAGTTTAGGTTACGATGGGACCGTCGTAATCACCTTATGTGACAAAGGTCCCTAATTAAAAATTGAATAAAAAAAAAAAAAAATTCTACTATACTTCGTACAAGTGCGTCGTAAATGATAATCGACAGACTCGGGTCACGAAATAACTTTATTTGCCGTGATATGAAACCTGACAACTTTGAGGCTTTTTTAACAATATCATCAACGTGTTGACGAAAGGAAAGGGAACAATTCAACGTGACACCTAGGTCACGGATAACATTGATTTCCGTTAAGGGATTATTAAATGCATAATATTTGCAACTGCTGACTGATTTTTTCTTGAAAATTTAATCACCATGCATTTTTCACAATTGAGAGTCATTAAGTTTTGTTCGCACCATTCTATAACCTTATCCATGTACATTTGAAGCAGTGTGGAATCATATTCGCTTGATATAGTGCGGTACATTATTAGATCATCAGCATAAAATCGAAAATTGCAGCTAACAAGGTCATTTATAAATATTTAAAAAAAACAATTCAGGTTCCTCAATAATGACTTTTTTATTATAGTTTATGAGAACAAATGAGCAGTCGATGTCAATTTCATTATTACTGAGACCCCTAGACATCCGCACAATACAACAGATGCGCTGCCCTCCTTTCTCCGCCCATGATAGGCCACCGGCTATTTACACATCGCGCGAGACGCGATAGCACAGTTGTTACATTACGATGGTTTCGTGTGAGCGAGAAGTACCAGCTTTGTACTACATATTAGAAAATAAAGTGTGTGCTTTAGACCACACAAGTGAAGTAAAACTATATTGTTTTATACACAAATTCATTTATACTTTGTTTTTTTTCTTTTTTTTTTTTT
>LUGF01033055.1:20886-38113 GCA_001625245.1 Calycopis cecrops | reverse complement strand
AGCATGGAAAAACTATAACTCTCGGTCAACACGTCATGTCAGAAATAGGTGCTTTATCACCATTGAACTGTTTATCGCATACATTTACATAATGAATTTGACAAAATTAAACATAATTGCTAGTTACCTTTATTGAAGTGTTTGTTTCTAATAATCGATTAGGGAAAGTGTTTTTATCTCCCACCCGAAGATGCTGCCACCTTGTTGTGGCGGTGGATGCCTCTATGATACCCAAGGCTATGCCGGACAGGGTTACTCATAACGGACAGGCTTGGGGGAGAGGCCAGACTAAGAGCAGCTCAGCTGGGTGGAGCTGGGAGGGAATGATCGGCGTAGCCGTTGGATCATTGGGACCAGGGGGCAGGATGAGAACTTGACTCCATTGCATGGTTCCAACGTAGGAGTAGGGATTGTTCAAAGGCAATCGGACAGTCCCCGAGGAGGAGTCAAGACCCACGTCTGGCCTTTTCACCAAGACCAGCCTGCTGCTGGAGGGATCCTGTTGCTTGTGGATCCGGGGCCCTCTAATTATAGCGGCTGAAGGCACCCGAAGCCGGTAGGGGCAACCCAGTTGCCGAACCCGACACTGTACCCGGTTGAGCCACCCAGGCTCCTGGGTAGAGTACGTAAAGGTTGCCCTGCGTAACAAAAAAAAAACTTTTACCTCACTACGCAAACATTCAAATACATAACTAACTGCCGCTACCATTATGACAGTGTCAGCACAATGTATAAAATCCTTTACCGAATATATTGCGGTGTTAGTCGCTAACTTTCGATGGACGCATGTCAGTTACATGTGTATTTACCTCATAGCGAAAATCATTCAATGTAGATGTTATTGATATATGCAACTACGTAGTAAGAGGTAATGCCACGCTGCATGCTAGCATGCAGCCGAATTGGGCCGGCACGACATGGGAGGTACCTCTCGCTTACACGAGACCGGCGTGAAGTGACAGCTGTGCTGCCGCGTTTCGTGCGGTGTGTAAGTAGCCGGTGGTCCACGGAGGTGGGAGGAGAAAGGGGGCTGCGCATCTGTAGTCTATGCAGATGTCTATGGGCGTCGGTAGTCATGAAAATGGCTACAACTGCTCGTTTGCCCTCCTATACCATAAAAAAAAAAACTACTGGCGCTGCCTTAATCAAATTGTTGTACATTGTATTGTATAGTCTTTAGAATCATTGTTTGTGGTGTCAGTTGCCAACTCCCGATGGACGCATATCAGTTATATGCGCATTCACCTCACGAACATTCAATGAAGCCGATACATAATTACGTCTACCTTTATCAAGTTGTTAACACAGTCTATAGAATCATTGTTTTGTGGCGTCAGCCGCCAACTCTCGATGGACGCATGTCAGTTATAGGCGAATTCAGCTCACAAACATTCAATAAAGCTACGGTTAATGCTATACACAACTACTTGCGCTACATAATGTTTTGTGTTAGTAGCTAACTCTCCATCGAGAGTTATGTCATTTATAGGCGCATTCACCTCACAAACATTCAATGAAGCTACGGTTATTGATATATACTACTGGCGCTACCTTTTGTGGCGTCAGTCGCCAACTCTCGGTGGACGCATGTCAGTTATAGGCGAATTCAGCTCACAAACATTCAATGAAGCTTCGGTTATTGATACATACCACTGGCGCTACCTATTGTTTTGTGGCGTCAGTCGCCAACTCTCGGTGGACGCGTGTCAGTTATAGGCGCATTCACCTCACAGACATTCAATGAAGCCGATACATAACTACCGCTACCTTTATCAAAGTGTTAGGAGGCGATATGAATAATTTATCTCATATCCACGGTGATTTATTGTACAGTCGGCCCCATTAATATGTATGAAGCGCCGAGGTATTTATTAAGGGTTGAATTAATAGGACACCTCCAATTTGGGGACCGCTTCAAGTTGTATTGTGACGTTATTGAAATGATTTGTTGAAAAACGGTCTGTGAAGTTTAATTTTAAGTTACGTAATAAGAAAACTGACACGTTTATCGATCAAACAGTGGAAGAGAAATATAATTAATACCAAACAAAAAACTTAGGCAGTCTACTCGCGGAGCGTGACATACATGAAGCAGTCGTTTGTGGACTTATAAGATTGATTTATAATATTTGTAAGGATTATAAGAAGTTATATCTTAAAAAAATCATCTAAATTATATACATTAAAGTGCATTGGTGTTCCTGATCGTTGTGGTTACGGTATTATCGTCATGACTACCGATGCCCAAAGAAATCCACATAGATGTTATACAAATGCGTTGCTTTCCTTCTTCCTTCAACTCCACGAGCCACCGGCTACTTACACAGTGCACGAAACGCAATATCACAGCTGTCATTTTACGCCGGAATCATGAGAGGTACCTCCACGGTCGTGCCGGGCCAATTCGGCTACATGCATGCATGCTGTATAGCACTACATATATCATGTACCTACATAATGTATGTCATGGCAGAACAGTTATGTGTCAAGTTGAGATCTGTAAAAAACTTTAATCGAGCATCAAGAGCATAGTCAATAGTCATTAAACTTGTTAGAAACCTAAAACCGTGCACATGAAAATAAGGCCAAGTTGAAAGTGACGATTTTGCGAACGTCTTGCAAATTATTCTATCAATTTGAGCCTAATTTGATTCACTAAAGGTGAGTCGTAATTAATTTAATAAACGTCAATAATGGCGTCCGATCTTAAGTGACATTATAATTTAATTTACTACTATTAAAATTATGTCTGTGCTACGATATTTTCGTACATTTTTTTAATAAGTTCTTTTTTATAATATTGAAGCGAAGAATCGCTAGTAGTGTATAGCGGACAATACTGTGACAAATTTTCGGACCTGAGCTGTGATGGAGAACGATTGATGGCAGATGCGATCCAATCACGAGCTGTACCAGTCGTAGGACGAGCCCAATTTTATCCCGATGGCGGTCATCGTGATAAAATTGGGCTCGTCCTACTACTGGAAGCTTTAAAAGCGTTGAAGGTTCGGCGGCGATATGCCAAAAAATGACCAAAAAAGTTAGACCGAGAAAACCGGAAATACGTCGGTGTGAAAGAAATTTGTTAATCAGTCTTTGACCCACTCAAAGCTGTAATGCTTTAGTTAATCCCACTAATATTATAAATGCAAAAGTTTGTATGTTTGTTTGTTTGTTACTAATTCACGCAAAAACTGTTGAATCGAGTTTCGTGAAATTTGGCACACCCATAGAGAGTGACTTGGATAGTTTTTATCCCGAAAAAATGTTCTTATGAGATGCCATGGGTTAATTTCCTATTTTCCACGGAATCCAAATTTACGCGGGTGAAACCGCGGGGCGCAGCTAGTAGATGTAATCAGTATTGATAATACAACTACACATTCTGAGTGAATTGTGACAGTTCTGAATTTGGGAGGATGGATCAAAAGGCCTACGTGTAGTTATGCAGCTATCAGATATAGTAACTGACCATCAGGTGAACTGATGTTAAGCCCACCCATTAAAAAATCATGTTCAAAAAATGAGTGTATTAGTTGCGACACGCAACTGGAGTTTGTTTCTTAAAACGAATATATTATGAAGTGTAAGATGCGCAATACACGTAAACGACATAAGCGTGATAAAGCTTGGCGTTACACAATATATTTTCAAGCCGCAACTTTGAAATAAGGATAAAATTAAAAAAATAAACCATCACCGAAAACTTCGAGTCTTAAAATCTGGCCATCTAGTGAATACCACATGAGTTCCACTCGATTATTGGCTCCAAGCCCTTAAATATTCACACATCGCTCCCCCTTGGCATAAATCTTACACCATCGTGTAAAGATACCCTCCTGAATTCCCAATATAAATACTAGGAGCGGAAACGTGTTGTTCGTTGGGGTAATTTGTTGGCCATAAATAAATAACTTTTATGGCAGAGCGTCCAGCGAACGTTGTTTAAATAATAGGCTTAGAGCATTACCATTACTTGCTAATGGGGCGCAATAAACGTGGCTCGAAATGAGTTCGTGTCTTGAACTCGGCCCTAACATCACCGTGCGCTTCGCACTTTTATAAGCCAAGAAAGATTTTATGTGATAGTACATATTATTACTTATATAGGTTATCGTAAACGGTTCATACAACATGGGGAGATAATGAGTACTTACGTTGGTTTCCATTATGTATATTTTTTATGACTTATTAGAAACCTAAAACTTATCTATTGACGTCATTATACCACGTTATAATATACGCATAAACGAAAGAAGTATCTCGATCCGACTGTACCGAACAAATTAATTAAACAAACAATAATCCTGAGACAACACACAACTCGACACCAAATGTATGTATGGGCTTAGGAATCGTTAATGGGTTTGTATGATTTATAGTATTCGTGTAATTTATGTGTCCTTTGTAGTGTGTATTAATCAAAACGCGAGTACATAGTCTTGTTAATTAATGTTTTGGTGCGAGACATAGCTTCGCCTTTGTATGCTCTCGCTGTTTGCATATTGTGTTACATATAATAAAACAGTAAAGTCCGTGTGTGTGTAAATCCTACTAATGTTATAAATGCGAAAGTTTGAATGTTTGTTTGTTTGTTTGTTACTCCTTCAAGCAAAAACAGCTGAACCGATGTTCATGAAATTTGATACACACATAAAGAGTAACTTGGATTTTTTTTTTAATAATATGAGAATTTATTTCTCACCACAATATACATTTTGTTACAATAATTAACATTTTGTTACAATAAACATTTTGTTACATTATTAAGCAGAATAAGGAACATAATAACATTTATGTTGGTATATTGCGAGAGACTGGTGCCCAAGCTAGGCTTTAGGGGCCTGTATTTCGGGTCACCAGGTCTCCAGATGTCCATAGTACATAATTTATTACATTGGTGCACTTATGTTTCTAAGGCAATTATTTGTTATTTTTGTTATTTGTTATTGATTAAGACATTGGATAGGTTTTTATCCCGAAAACATGTCCCTACGGGATGTCATGGGATGATTTTCTATTTTGCATGGGATCTAAATTTACGCGGATGAAACCGCGGGGCGCAGCTATAATACAAGTGGGTCGCAAGTAAATCTCTTTTACTCTGATATTTTATCAACCAATAAATGTATTTTTAAATGAAATCTTTAATATCAATAGATCAATTGGCAGTTATTTGTAGATAAAAGTTAACCTTTTTATTTTAATTTAATTTGTTTTTTTTAATATTTAATCAATACAATCAAATTTCCTTGTGTGCTGTGACTTAAATAATGGTTAGGTAAATCGTAATAAAGCGAATAAAGTTTTTTTTTATGGTATAGGGGAGCAAACGAACAGTCGGAGCCATTTTCATGACTACCGACGCCCGTAGACATACGCATGGAGGCTATACAGAAGCGCTACCCTCCTTTCTCCTCTCATGGGCCAAGTATTGATAATACAGAAGATAACTCGTCCGTCTGAAAGATAAGTCAATTTTACGTAGCTCGTTGAAGTTACAGAAGCAGTAAGAAGAATACAACATTAATAAATAACAAAATGGAAATAAACAAATGGAAAGAAAAATAAATCAGACTGTATTTGCAAAACATGCATTCTACAAATTCTCACTAAATTACGCGCGGTTCGGTCTGTGACCTCACCATAAATCACTTGAGTACGTTCAACAACGATATTATAGAATGGCAACACATCCATCGCGCATTTTTTTAACCTTCTCTATGATTGAAAAGAAGAAAAGCGTCAATGGAACTAATTTATTTTGAAATTCGTTAACCTCGAACAGCTTTGTTGTGCTGCTACGCTTGAATGGAGTTGAAACTTTTTTTTTCAGTTTCTTTTCATACATAAATCGCCGAAGAGTTTGCCACTCGGCACACTTTACTGCGAGAAGGGAACGTAGGAATGGCTTTTTGAGAATTATTAGCGTCTTGGTTCGTGCATTTGCACAAAATTTTATTTAATATAAATGTTTGCTTACCGCGGAGTGACAAACTGTGGCTACAAATTTTCAAATATTTTTTGTACTCTCTTGTAGACTTACTAGATACCTATATTGGATCTCGTGATCTAGTGGTAAGTATTAACCACGATCCGAGTTTAAACATGCTTACAAAAGACTTAGAATAAGTCCCAGAAGAATGGTTTCACGTTGTATCCGATAATCATCAAAAACTCAACCGTCCTCTTACAGTTAGTTAAAAACAACATTACGCTAAACAAAGAGATTTTTGGTAGCAATCAGCAAATACACTTTCTCATTTAAGTTCTCCGGAGAGCTCATATCCGTGTAACAGAAATATAATATGTTGATGATGATGGTGTACGGCTCTTAATAAATATTGGTTTCCCTCGCTACGGCGCGTTGGACGCTCGCCAACTAGATACTATCACAATCTTCGCTAGGCCGCCTGCTGATTACAATCATTTGATAACGTCGAAGCCTTTTTGCGTGGGAAAATGAACATTGTGAGGGGAGATGCGATAGTTGTGGACTCGAAGCTAGTTCGAATACCCCCTCAGAACCTCACGAATGCCATCAGGCATGCACTGTGCTGCCTCACATCTGTCTGCAGACTGGCCTTGGGTTTAAGAGTAAATCTAAGACTAAAATCTATGCGTAAATGTAATTGTTTACTTATGGACATTTAATTTAATGTTGAGATCCGCTGAGTTTGTTTCGATGGGTTCAATCAGTGGTAGATGTAATTGTTGACCTTCAAAATATAATTATTGTATTTTTTTTTAAAAAAAGGATTCATTCCATTTTCAATTTGCTAGTTCAGTTTACTTAACTAACACTCGATGCTATTAGCTAGATGGGTGAGCGTCTTGTGACGTTTTATTTGGGACTACTGCTGCTGCATGGCATCAAAATTGTCGGTCCCATAGTAAGATAATATTATAGATGTTCGAGATAACTCTAATCTAGTCCGTAATGGAGTAGGCGGAGCTAGCTCGGTCCATGTCTAATGACCACATAACGATCCTTAAATAATTGTCTTGCTTCCTCCATATACACTCGATAAGCGGTGTAATGGATTCTTACTATTTTTTTAAATAAAACTTCTATACGCGCGCTTGAATTGGAGAGAAAGGTGGCGAGCGTTACAAAAATCACACATCGGGCGAGGCCAATGGAAGTTGTCGTTCAAATTCAAAATTGAAATTCGATTTAAGTGAAAGTTTTTGTATTTAAAAAATAAATATCAAATGATATAATATTATTGTAACATAAATCTTGGAGGAATTATACTAACGGTAGTGAATTTGTGGTCAATTTTTTTTTGACATGATAAAAATTAAACCTTATGAAAAAAGTTGCTGTAACCAATTATCCGCCGCCCATTGAACCTATACGAGACCCAGTAAAAGCTTAACATAAGTATTATTTTTTTTAATTCCAAGAGAAAATTATTTTTTTATTTATATATATATATATCAGTCAAAGACATTTTTATGACTAACGAAGCCTATTGACAGCCGTACAGTGTATATCTTATACAGATGCGTTGCCGGCCTTTCTCCTCCCTACTCCATGGACACATCGCACGAAACGCGAAGGCACAGCTATCACTTTACACCGGTATCGTATAAGCGTGGTACCCCGGTAGTACCGACCCAATTCGGCCGCGTAGCAGCGAGACACACTAACTCTTACTAATTAAATTAATTATGCATTCGAAACTATTACTGTCCTTATCCTGATGTAACTGGCGAAAAATCGTTCTACGAACGACTGAAAAAGTAAAAAAGAAATATTAAACCTCTGTAAATACAATTATTTATTAATGAGCCAACGTATTGCAGTGAAAAATCAGAAATATCCGACCACGGATGTATCCATGTTGATAATGTCGATGAATTAATAATAACAACGAATTTGCGGAGCGCTGCCCAAATAAAAACTCCTTCCAATGTTAAATATGACGCGCGCGAGGCCCGTTTATGAATAAATGAGTTGGTCAGTGATTGCGGCTGAATAATTCAGCCGGCCGGAGTTTTTGCGAAAACTGCCCATTCAATATTGTAATCCTCCGCTGAATATAATATGAACTTTGTACTCTGTCGGCCCTCGCCTTCAAACTTGTGGACAGATTAAAAAAGTAACGTGGCAAGATGGCGCCGTTTGACAGTTGTGACGTAACGTAAATCGCGTAATGGCGGGACGGATTCAGCTGTTTGGTTAATTTCAAATACATAAAATATTATAGTCTGAGTTAATTGACTTTGACTATCTAAGATCAGTTTACTTGCTTTTTTTTTTTAATGGCAAACGAGCAGTCGGCGTCATTCTCATGTCCGCATAGAGGTTATACAGCTGCGCTGCCCTCCTTTCTCCTCCCACCTCCATGGGCCACCGGCTACTTAGACACCGCACGAAACCCGACAGTACAGCAGTCACTTTACTCCGGTCACATCTAAGCGCCTCTCGCTTCCTCTCCGCCTCTACATCCCCATTATAGTATGGCCTTCTGGATTGGCAAGTACTTGATTTATTAAATTCCCTCCCCATCCCATGTGTTTGTCTGGACGTCTGTTAATACCTTTTTCTCGAAAACGCGTAAAGGGAATCAACTGAAATTTGTGTCAAATGCGGAAGTCTGTTACTTCTTGATGTCTTATAGTAGTTTATGCAACTGTCATATAATGAAGCGTATTAAAACACGAGTATGATTTTTTGAAACGAGCGAACGCGAGTTTCAAAATAGTAACACGAGTGTTTTAATTCCCGTGTTATATGCAGTTGCATACACTACTTTATCTTCACTAATGCAATTAATCAATTAACAAAATATTGCGAAACATTAAATTCATGCCTACGTCACAGCGAACTCGACGACATTAAATACTAACCAATGAGAGCGCAGCTGCAGCGCGCGCAGGGACAATCAAGAGCGAGCGCGCGCTGTTAAGGATTTTGACATAAGGCTCTCTCACCACTCACTCTCTCTCTCTCGCTTTCACACAGTGTTTTAATGAGATTTTACGATATCGTTTTTGGATATTATAACATCATGTCAAATTGCTTAAATTGAGTTTTTTGTTGTCTGAGCTATAACAGTAGTTATTATAAGTCAAGTATTGAAAACATAAGTAGAATGTTACAACATTAGTGTAGATAAAAACAATTACACTTCTAAGTTCACGCAATACAAAGTTATGCACAATTGTTTATGAAAATGCACTTTTTCATAAACTTAAAAATCCATCGGGTCCCTCCCGTTGACCTGGAGGTATGAAATTTGGCAAGAAATAAAAACTTATAACACATATATATGTAAATCACTGGAAAAATAATTACCAACTTACAACTGTAAATCGTTACCTACTAAATGTGTGTGAGCAACCGCATAGATAAGTGTGTCAGTTACATAACTGACAAGAGTAAAGGAACAATTGACAGCTATGTATATCTTTTGGATTGTTGCATTTCGTGTTGTTTAGCCATATAATAAGTTTTAATAGCCCTCATTTACTGTAAAAATCATAAATAGTTTATGCGAGTTATGTATAAAAATATTGTATTTAAAACAAACTTATCTTTGTGGTTCGAAAACTTCATCATAGATACTGCCATGCTGCGTTGCATCTGAATGAAAAAGGGATCCAAAAGTTTTTGCTTTTCCAAAAATATTGATATTGACAAAGTATAACTAAGTATTAACTCTTTTTTCAGCCACTATTTAAAATCTTAATAAATAAGTAATAATGGTTGTGGTTCTGACAGCATTCGACTTTGATATTTTATAATTTAGTGTTGTAAATGCTAATGTAATAAATAACGACTTAGCTAGCTTTGCTGTGAATGTGTGTGTAGAACCTTTTCTTCGTCTATACTCAGGATTTACACGTAACACACATTTGTGAAAAAGGGTAGTATGCAGCAAAATAAGCCAAACTTAAGTATTATATTATGTAGATATTTTAGATATTATGTGGATTATTTTGATACTAGTTCTATAAATTTTTACCATTATACCTATATCAATATGGTTTAAATTTAAGTGATTATTATTAACCTATTTATTATAAAACTGTGTCTATTTTAAAATACATGCAATCATAAACAATCGCATGCAGTCGCCGGGAAATGTAATTTTCTTAAGTTTTATTAATTTCCATGCCCGCACATTCCGTTCATGCAGAACTCTCGGTGTGGGAGTCCGACTCGCACTTGGCCGGGTTTTTTTATAGTGGCGTGATTTGCCACTTTACCCTCGTACTATAAAATTAATAACTACAAAAATAAAGCAATAGTCATATAATTAAAGAAAATAATGATAACTAGGGTATGACGTCACTACGGAGACTAGACAGTGCGTTATCGCTAACACTTTGTTCGAGGCAGGAATCGAACAACGAAACGATTGAAGTCACATAACAGTTATAATTAACATGAGACGTGCTCGAGTAGACAGGAATTACAAATGAGTTTGAAATGATCTGACAGGGGAACATTCTTCAATTTAATGATCCTCTTAAAAGAGTGGCGCAAGACTTAGGAGACGTATCCTATGATCTTGTTTATTAGTACTATATCTACTAAAGATTGCATGAAGACCACAGATAAAGCATAGAATAGGTAAAAATCTACTCTGCGTAAATGAGACCGAATCAGCAAATTAAAATATTTACGCGTGACTTTACGTCATGACTTTTAATGTACAAGTAAAATGGTTTAGTTAATTTACGTACGTCCTGTTTTCGTGATTGGTTGAGGGAGGTTTTAGTAATTGGCTTGCGCACGTGACACCTATTGCGGTAGAACCAATAACCAGTAGAGTATAGATAATATATACTAGAGAGAATAGTTGTAAAGTGAAGACCATGTTTAGGAGTATTGTAGGACGCCCGGGTGAAGTGATCATGTTACTCACAGTGGCTGGCAGCGGCTGGAGATGAAGTGCTGAAGTGTCAGTAGTGCAAATGGGGAGAACCACATCAATGTACGAAGACAGGGAGATAGAGATATTGTTCAACATTAGGTGGTAAAAGCATGTGACTCTTACTTGTAGTTTACATTCTTCTTCTTCTACTTGCCAGTTTCCGATTTTTAATTGGGGTCGTTTCTCCTAATCGCCTTTCTCCAGAGATTGCAACTCTGTGTCAATGCCATGCCTCTTGAGGTCTTGTTGCTGTTGTTGTTGTTTTGTTGTACTTGTATTTTACATATTATAAGAATTTATCCTACAAATGTATGGTGTATGTGTGTGCAAACTAATCGCGCGTTATTAAATGCCCGTGACACGCAAAACAATCTACGATCTTTTTTATATTATTTGAAACTAATAATATGAATAATATATTATAATAAAAGATAAGTAAAATCGCTTACGCCTATAACATCTACCATTCATTTGTTTTTTACGTACTATATTCCGACCTTTTCGGCAAGCGATACGTTAAAATACAATGTTGAACAATAAGTTCGACCGTGTTTGACTTGCGCCTCATCTAAATCAGTTAAATCGTTTGTTTTACGCCACATGAAGCCACGCTTTTGGCTCGACGTTTGAAATGTGATACTCCTATAAAACGATATTTAACAATCGCCAAATTAATCCGTTTGCGTTTGACGTGTGTTTAACAGATAAAATAATCCCGAATACATTTGTGTGTAAAGCAAACTTTACGTTATATCTGTTGTATTTGACTCTGACTTGGTGAAATTAATCATCTTTATTTATTTAGGGTTTGATGTTGATATTATATGTTTTGAGCAATGTAAAGGAAAACCCATGGAGGTGGGAGGAGAAAGGAGGGCAGCGCATCTGTATAGCCTCTATGCGGATGTTAATGGGCATAGTCATGAAAATGGCTCCGACTGCTCGTTTGCCCCCATTTTCTAAAATAAAAAGGACGTCACGTTTTATTGCTATATCGTTTCTCATAAAATGCTGCATTGCATTAGCATTTACGGTAATGTTACAGAGATTCACTCGCGAATTTATGAAGGTTGTATTGAGCTTGTTGTAATGGTGTACTTATAGCTTATTATACTAAGGTAAAGAGAATTTATGTTTTTTTTATTTATTTTGAAGTAATACAAAGAAGTATCATATGGGGGCAAACGAGGAATCAGAGCCACATTCATGACTACCGACACCCATAGACATTCACGTAGAGTTTGTACAGATGCGTTGCCTTTCATCCTTCTCCCATCTCCATGGGCCACCAGCTACTCACACCAGACGAAACGCGACACGCCGGTTTCGTGTAAGCGAGAGCTCTCTAAAACATTACCATAAATGCTAATGCAATACAGCACATGGGAAATAATATGGCGATAAAATATGTGCGTCTGCCAGGAAACTGATTACCGCGTGTCCCTAAATACCTTGAGACATAAAAGTTGTGTTGTAAGTAAAAATAATGCGGCAACTTCTCTCATTTCGCTACCGTGTCGCCAGGAGAAAATCCTTCCAACTTTTTATGAGAAATACTGAACGTATGCCTCGCGTGTGTGGCTCAAGTACAAGCGGGGAGCGTGTTTTGTAGCATTAAAATGTCAAGAATTGAACAGTAATGATGTCCTAAGTTTGCGCGAATATTACTTATCATAATAATCCAACCGTGAACATGGTTGCTTTAAAGCTATTAATAAATCGGGCTTGTAAACAATGAATAGTTAAAAAAACTAGGAAGTAATCCGCTAAAATTGTTTTATTAAAATGAACAGTGTTATTTGCCGTAGTTGGACATGATTCTCTCCAAGTTGTAAGTAGGGGTTGGCCAAGTACTGCACAGGCATAAATTTATTGTGAATCAGCTCTTTAAATGTCATTCGAGTCATTGTAGAAGCTTGAGGTGAGATACCGATAAAATAAATACAATCGCCACGATGCCCTTCAGAAATAAGGATTTGTAATAAAACTTTATGAAAAATGTATTTGTTATATCTTTAGTGAAGACAGAAAAAATGTATATTTGTCTTGACATTGTGGTTCCTTCAATTCTCGAAGAAGATTAACAGTACATGCCTCCATATCCCGCTTGTATATATTCTTAAACGTCGCTACTCACAGACTATTTGACCATTCTCCTATACCAAGAGCACAACAATTTAAAACTCCCCAGCAATACTCGCTTCCGCTTATGATATACGCCAACAGCTAACAAATATTTACACGAAACTGATGGGACTGTGTTAAAGTTGCCTTTGTTTACTTTTCTATTAAATTTCACCTCGAGTTTTTGATAAGGATATATTGTGCTTTTATATTCCAGCAGTTCGCGGTGATGTGTGGGCGGCCTCATGTGATATTCATCATTTTAACGACGTGGAGCCTCGTAAGATCTTTATATGGCAGTACTTTTTATCTTTTTTCTTTTTGATGTGTGGAGCTTGAGGATATATGTAAAAGGTATATGAGGATATATATAACACGCTGCATGCATGCATGTAGCTGAATTGGGCGCGACCGGGGAGGTAACTCTCGCCTACACTAACCCGGCGTAAAGCGACAGCTGTGTTGCGTTTCGTGAGACGTGTAAGTAGCCGGTGGCCCGTGGAGGTGGGAGGAGGAAGTAGAGCGATGAAAATGTAACGTCGGCGTCGGTTTGAAAATGGTTCCGACTGCTCGTTCGCCCTCTATGCTGTTTACTCGAACCTCAGAATAGACACTCGTACTTCATTTGTCCTAATTGTTGTTGTGTGTGTATGGTCAAGTAAATGCGTGTATATACCATAGATCATAACACGGTACAGATCATAGGACTGACCACGCATTGCAATTTATGGTCTACGATACATTATTGTTAGTTCATGGCGTCACACGACATCTACGCCCTATATCTCTAGTATATAATGCAGTGTTATCTATGGTCATGGTACTGAATATATTATATATTTACTATCTTAGGTATCTAGGTGCCACATGTCACTGTCCCGTAATAAAAATATACTTATATTAGTCTGTCAGAACTTATTTTTGGCGTCAGATTTTTATATGATAATTATTGAAACTCAATATTAAATTCTTTAACCGATTCAGCCCTAGCACGGACCTGAGAAGAAAAAATTAGCGGGATTTCAATTTGAATCTGTGATAACAATTAATTAAAAATTCGAGTGCTGATATTGCCTGGAAGGCGAAATGATGTTGCCACCAGGCGGGAGATGCTTTTCCTCGATAATCTCTCTTAGTTTTTTAAATTTCCCTTGAAAGTAATTACTTGCTTTACTTGGGATGATCAGTATGTCTAGCATGTTGCTATTAACCAATATTTTTACCGAAGACCAAGTATGAACAGAATCCATCTAAACGCACCCTCCTAATATTTAGAATACTTTTGCGTTGTATATCATGCTGGATAGAGAAAAATCATATATCGTCATGGGAGGTATAAACTTTAAACTTTTACATATCTGCAACTGGATGGACGCTCATGATGGTGAAATGACACGAGCTAAGTTTAGACGCGTTAAGCCATCAATTAGTAGAAGCACTTCGGGTCAGTGCTCCATAAATAACGAGCTTAGCGATCACCTGCTGCCGGCGGGGAGTGCGGGGGGACAGGGGGGACTTTCATGTTATAACGGTATTTGGTTCCACTTGTTTTTTAAAGGCGTTCTTTTTTAGCTTTTCCAGTACCTACATGAAAGGATTTTTTACTGCACAAAAGGGTATAATCACACATTGATATTCGTACAGATCTGTACAATATATTTAGTACTAGTTGATCCTATTGTAGGCCAAAATAACAGATTGACAATTCGGCCACATAGCACATATACGTTACATGACAACATATTTCCAATAATGACAAGACATCTGTCGGGTCGACTAGAATTCTAAATGAAGTTTTTGTATTTCTATTTCTCATAGACTAAATACCTAAAAACTTTTATTAAGTCTATGCTATTTCTATAATCATTTGTTATTAAAATGCATTTTAAATATGATAATTATGCTGAATACTGGACAGTAAATTATATGAAAGTATATTACTGTTTACTTATCTTGTTGGAGATCACTCGAGATTATCAAACGCAGAGTTTATCAATGCCTCAGGTCAAAGGGAGTGTCTGCGGCGACTTGGGCCGTGTGCCGACTGTGTTTGTTAACTAGCTGATACCGTGGCGTCGGCTAATATATAAAAGTATATTACTGGAGCTCGCTGCGAAGTATCTTGTTGGAGATCACTCGAGATTATCAAACGCGGAGTTTATCAAAGCGTGAGGTCAAAGGGAGTATCTGCGGCGACTTGGGCCGTGTGCCGACTGTGTTTGTAACTAGCTGATACCGTGGCGTCGGCTAATATATAAAAGTATATTACTGGAGCTCGCTGCGAAGTATCTTGTTGGAGATCACTGTTACAGGAACCATTGTTAGTCATGGTCGAGCCTAGGTATACGAAGGTGTTTACTGTTTCCAACTTTAGTTTACCAGTGATATTGAGCTTCCCTGAGCGATCTATGACCATGATCTTGGTTTTTGATTTATTTACGGAGAGGCCTAGTTCTGCACTAGCTAACTCCATTCTGTCCAAAAGCAAGCACATCTCGATAATACTCGAAAAGTAGTAGTAATATCTCATAGTTTGAAAAAATATGGAGTTTAAATTAAGGATTAAAATCGTGTTTTTTCCGGACCTGAATATTTGCTGTGGAAGCGCTCTCCAGTGGATGCATAGGATTGCTACGATGCGGGGGTAGAGACTAAGTTTAGGTTCGATCCCTCCATCCGCATAGACGTTGTACAAATACGTCATCTTCCTTCCTCCTCCCCGTTTATGGACCTCGGATACATACACACCGCAAGTAACGCGATGTCACTTTACGCCGGTCTCATGTAAGCGAGAGGTACCTCCCCGGTCGTGCCAGCATAGTAGGCTGCAATGCGTCTGCATTGCAGCCTACTGTCTAGTAGGCACAAAAAATATCAGCAGCTTTTCTTTCACGAGGTTTTGTCTCGTGACTACTAACGATATAATATATACCTGCTTTCGTATACCAAAAATGGTTAATTGTAGTACCTACAATTGCAAAATAAATCATTGAATTGAATTGAATTGAAATGTAAACTGCATCAAATTAGAACTTAAGAGCTTAGTAACCTACGCACTTCCTAAAATAGAGCATTTTTAATCTGTCACACCACTTGAAACCATTAAAAAATCCATGAAATACTCAAAACCACAGTCATTATAACAGCCGAAACAAATTATATTTACGCAAATTAATTTACAATAAGGTTAATCCGTTTAGACATTTCGCTCAGGCACAATTCTGTGGGGGTCATTTGGAGATCGCTTAATTCGTGATTTTTGTGTCTGCACCCTCCTCGGGGTCAGACCACTGCGTGATAAATGCTGGGACCCCTTTTTCATTATAATTAATTATTCCTTATACATCTGCGAGATAAAACCGCTAATGGGAGATTTGCGTAAGAAATTGTTTGATCATCATTTTTAGCGCGTTATTGCCAGAGGCAAACGAGCAGTCGAAATATTAGCGGGTAAGTGACGACGGTAATCGACTGGATCGCAAAAAGCGAGCATATTTTCTTTGTCCGGATGTCTGAGGGCTTCTTTACAGTAAACATTAAAAAACATTTACTGTAAATTTAAACATGTATGGATCTACTCTTGAGATACCTAAATGTTTATTTTCAATCTCTTTGAGTGTGCTATTGAAGCATTGCAGCTACATTAGGCTATCACGATCAGACCCGGATTCGATGCCCTTTAAGAACTACCAAGGCCTACATATGTGCATATTGTGGTTTCGAAAATGCGTATGATGAGCCACTGAACTGAACAACAAGGCGTGAGCATAGCCGAGGCTGCACACTGCTATCGTACCAACGAACTCTAGGCTCTAGCTTAAACTGAAACCTGTTTGTAACCTCTACTAACTCAGCCGTGCTGATCCAATTAGTTTGTAATGTAGCAATGACACTACCTGGTACCGAAACGTTAGTAGCCCTAATATTTCTCATTTAGTCGCACAAATCGAGGCGCTATGTACCGACAGCACCCTAGGCGTCTTTCTCCAGCTCAATGTACAATATCAATACAGCTCTTACAGCAAAGATTATTTTGCAGACGTGACAGACGCAACACGTGAAAATTTTCTCTGGTTTTTTAAATTATGACAAAAGAGTAGGACCTTTTTGGTGATTACCGACACGTTCACGTAATTATCACGCAGGTGTGTAACGTGTTATACCTGTATAATATTACGTGAAGTGAAAACTTCGGGAACATTTTTACGAAA
>LUGF01033054.1:497529-509633 GCA_001625245.1 Calycopis cecrops | reverse complement strand
GCCATCCGAGAAGTGTCGTTCAAAAACTCCCGCTCCCGCCAAAAACGAAAACCATGAGTTTTCGTTTTTGGCGGTTACCCGACAAATTTACCTTAAAATGTTGGTAAAAACAGAAAAACCTTACAGTAGTATCATGTGTGCGAGAGGTGCCGGCTCCATTCTGTTGCAGTATGTACTACATACCTTCTATTAAAAGGGTATAAGGGTTGTATCACCGTTGGTATCCAGCCTTTTATGTCGCTCTCAAAAATACTGAAATCGTTTCGCTGTCATTCCGTTGAAAGTGATCCCGACCCTAAAAAATACTTTTTCAGGCCTCGTTAATTTGATATAATGGGTATATTCCAATTCACGAAATAATTGGAATGGAATCCCTTTTTTGTTCGAGTTTTTCACAAATTACATTTCACGGCTGAATAGTTACTTGTTATGAAGAAATTAGGGATGTAAAGAGAAAAGAGCCAGAAATATTTGTTGAAATTTCAGCATTCGGTTATATTAATATTTAAAGTACAATTAATAGAACTTGACATTAACCATAGGAAAAAAAGTGTGTGCTTTAGACCACGCAACTGAAGTAAAACTTAATATTGATTTTCATTACCGTAGTTACAATGAAATAATATGTCAAGCGCGCGTAAAGAATTTTTACATGAAACCATGATTCTGAAGTGCAAAGCCTGCAAGAGACGTAAGAGACGTAAGAGCGGTTTAGCGTCACGCTGATGCTACGTTCGGCCGTTACTGTTTCACATAAAGTACGACGTCACTAAAGTGGGCTTTTAACACAAAATAAACTGTCTTCAAAATAATATTGCACTAATAAGTTAAAAATATAATTTTGAAAAGTCGGTTGAAGTTTTTATTTAATGTAACTATTTTAGTTCCAAAATATTATAACCATATTATTTATATTTGTAAAGACAAGTTTGTTATCTATACTAATATACAAGGTTGATAAAAACGAGAGGCATTAAATAAAACCTAATTAAAAAATTTGTGTATCATTTCCACAATACAGCAAAAATCAGATCAATCGGAGGAATAGTTTAGCCACAGGATTTTTTTTCTCACTTCGTACGCACTCAGCACTACGTCAGCTGATCGTCGACTATGGGCGGCCAGGGTTATTCACTCCTTGCGAGGTTGTACGCGCCGGTACAAAGCATGATTACAATTTTTCGCTATTACCTACTGTTTGAAAAAAGTATTTTCGTGTACTTGTAAACTTTTTGTTAATAGTTTCTTCTTCTTCACTTAAAGTATATGTGGATTAATTTATGGCCTCTCGCTTTTATAAACCTTGTATAAAGAGGAAATGCTTTTTGTTTGTTTGTACTGAATAGGTTACAAAACTACCGGAGCGATTTTAATCAATCTTTCACATTATCAAATAGGCTAAATTGTATTACAATAGGAAAATTTATATTTTTAATCCCCAAGGAATTGGACTAGTAAGTTATGATATAGCTTTTGCATCCAATACCAAAAAGGGAACCGCATCAGAACCAGGTCCGTCCAATTACCGATCTATAATTATCCAAGCTGGTATCCAAGCTCATGAAATTGATAATCAACTGCCAGCGCCTCATGGGTTACTTGGAGTATTACCAGCTACTTAAAGACCGCCAATACAGTTTTGACCTTAGCTATTTATGGGTGCGTGTGTGTGTTTGTGCGATAATAATTTAGTAAGAGGTAGTGCCACACTGCATGCTCGCATGCAGCCGAATTGGGCCGGCACGACCGGGGAGGTACCTCTCGCTTACACGAGACCGGCGTGAAGTGACAGCTGTGCTGTCGCGTTTCGTGCGGTGTGTAAGTAGCCGGTGGCCCATGGAGGAGGGAGGAGAAAGGGGGGCAGCGCATCTGTATACTCCTTATGCAGATGTCTATGGGCGTCGGTAGTCATGAAAATGGCTACAACTGCTCGTTTGCCCCACTATACCATAAAAAAAAAAAAAAAAAAATATAAATACTCACTATCCACGAGGATATCTACTTGTATGTATATTATGGACATCTAAATTAAGGTTAAGTAGTTTTAGTAAACATTACAAACACAACGAATACTTCGGTTATGTCAGATATACTCAAACTAGTGACTGACATCAGCTGAAGCACTCAAATAAAAGACGAAGCGGACCATCAATCTCAGACTGAAGTGAACTGTTGGAATGAAAACTCGATATTGATATTAACGATCCGTCTACGAGTATTGGCAGCTGTTCCCAAGCTCCTACCATTAGACTTCGCGCTCCTACTAAGCACAAAAGTAAGTATTAAAGTAACAATGACTTTTTTGATGTTTGTTTATGTCAAGTGCGTGTATAGGATACGCGCGCTTGACTTGGGCAGCAAGCTGGCGAAATTACAAAAATCACTCATCGGGCGAGGTCAATGGAACTTGTCATTCAAATGCAAAACTCGATTTATTTGAAACTTTTTGTATTTAAAAAATAAATATCATAATATATTATAATGAAAATCAATAATTAATTTATTATATTAGTACTTAATTATATTAATAATTAAGTTATTATATACTATAATGGGGCGAACGAGCATCAAAGCCATTTTCGTCACCACCGAAGCCAACATTCGCATAGAAGTTATGCAAATGCGTTGCTCTCCTTCTTCCTCCTCTCTTCACGGGACACCGGCTACTTTCTTCTCGAGGCCAAGTCTGTGGAGTAATTTCTTTGACTTTTTTCTCTCTTTCCCACACGAACCAGTTCTCTGATACTCTTTTAAACTCCTCACACGACGCGTTCGCCGTCTCCTGCTGCTGAACAGCATGTCGTTATTGTCCTTCCTTCTTCCTCATGTCCAGCATTAGGTGAAACAGGTTGATGATGATGTTGATAATGAAATCAAAGTATTAAAAGTGTAATTAATTACATTATGATAGCGAAAACTAGACAAGAGAGAATACCAGGATACACATTTAGAACAATATCTGTGGATCGGGGACCAGCTAAAACATTCAATTTTCAACATTCATTCTCGATATTTGTTCAGACTGCCTTTAGCAGTCAGTAAAAAGACCATGTTTTTAATTTATAAGATACTAGCTGTTACCCGCGGCTTCGCTCGCGTGATAGAAAAAGAAAGCAATTCGAGCTGTCGTCACTCTTCAGTCCTTCAACTATCTCCATACTAAATATCACTATCCGTTGATTCAATTTGATGTGAAAGAAGGACAAAGAAACAAACAAACAAACACAAGTTTGATCTATGCAGCCACACTGAACTCTTTAGTATATTGAATGTGATCCAAATTACAGAGAGGAGCACACACACTAAAGTGCCAGTACATACACCAGCATTCTGCCAGGTGATTGTGTTTATTAAGTAAGTTATAGTCCAAATATTTGTAGCGCTACTGCTGCTGTTACTCTACATCTAACGTATGTTTTAAACGTTATGTGTGGGCTTGGTGAGACGTAACAGAATCTTAATTTATATTATAACTAACATCTTGGCTTACACGAAAATTAGTTGTTAATTACGTGAAGCTTATTTAAGTGCCCGGGCCGCAGTTAACAACGACCCTTGTTCATCTTGTGCGCCCCGTTAGCATCTTAATATTGGAAAATAATGACGTCATTAACAAGGTTCCAGAACCCTGTTGAGTTGAAACGAAACCCGAAATGAGACCCTTCCACGTGGTGAATTACTAGAGTGGTTTTAAAAATCAAGACTTTTACAGCAGCAGTTATATTTTTTGGGTAAAAAGTCGACTGCCGCTGAAAAGCGGTATTACCCTCATTATACCGAATTTTCTACAAAGGAACCTCTATAAACAATAGACTCTTCTAACACTGTCGATGTCTAAATTTAATATGAGGTTACTAGAGGTACACTGCATGTTTGCATGTGGCTGAATTGGGCCGGCACGACCGAAGAGGTACATCTTGCTCACACTAGACCGGCGTAAAGTGACGGCTGTGCTGTCGCGTTTCGTGCGGTGTATAAGTGACCCATGGAGGTGGGAGGAGAAAGAAGGGCAGCGCATCTATATAGCCTCTATGCGGATGTGTATGGGTGTCGGTAATCATGAATATGGCTCCGACTGCTCGTTCGCTCCACCTACATGATAAAAAGAATTGTTATAAAGATGACTAGATGCGTCTCGCTGTTTCACCTGCGTTATCTGCATACCCTCTTCCTATTTGTCGACGTATTATAGAGCATATATTGTGGCAATTACATTATTCAAGCCACCACCGATGTTATGTCACATATACCACCACGTGTAATTATATTTCTGTAGCCTATATGGTTTTTTTTAACTATAAGGGGGGCAAACGTATATCGGAGACATTTTTATCACTACCGTCGCCCATAGACGTAATATATGAGCAGTCGGAGGACATAATATATATATATAGAGACAATGCAGATGCGTTGCCCTCCTATCTCTTCCTCTCTCAAAGGGCCACCGGCTACTTACACATCGGGCGGTACATGACAGCACAGCAGTCATTTTACGCTGGTTTCGTGTTTTCTGGTACACAAGCAACATTGCCATTTGAAATTGATTTGTAATCAAATGTGTGGCTGAAATGTTCATATTAGCAGATATTTATGTCGGACGGTTCTTGAAGAGCCAATAATTGAGAGCGCAATATTGGAGCTCTGCCCATACGCGGCACTGCGGACTGGAACACGTCTATTAAATTAGCTTTGAACGTTTCATTATCTATTCTCTGTTACATTCGTGTATGAACTAGAATTAATACCAAGCGTACTTCTCAGGTTTGATGATACCCCAAAATTCAGAATTTGTATGAATAGTTCATTACTTTAGTAGAATTTTTCGTCACAAATTGTGGGGTTACGGCTCGTCGAGTGTCGAATAGCACCTTGTACATGATACAAGGCGTTATATCAATATTTAATTAATGTGCGGTGTTTGGAACTTGGTGGTGTACACAATCTGCTTCCGAACTTCAGCAGCCCTCGGTTCTGCACCTGATCTCTGTCTTATCGTGTTAGACTGCTATCTTGTTAGAACAGGAGAATTTTGGAAATGAAGAAGTGCACTCGTGGATAAGAATACATTTGTAATTGTTACATATCGTTGCCTAGTCTAGAGAGATATAAGCCATAGCCCAAAACTTGTCCAGGATCACTATTCACATCGCGCCGGTTTGGTAAGCTAGATTCCGGTCATGACAGCTCGATTCTATACTATAAAAAGCTATACAAGTATTGGTTTGTTGGGCGGGTATTACAAAACAATGAATGATATCGAGGCGGTTTCAATAACGAGATCTGAAGTCAGCGGAGCGCGGCCGCCGACGGCGACGATGTTCGCGACGACGACGACGAGCAATCACGTCGGCTATATTTATACAAACAGGTAATATGTAATATTGCAGGATATTGATAAATGATTGTATTGTCATATATAATATAATATTGTCATATATTATTATATATATATGCATTAAAAACTATCTTTTGAGGAGTTTATTGGCTAAGTAAGCATATAATGTATGTTATATGTTTCTTTAAATTAAAGTATGTGAGCTTCTGGATAACTATTAAACGAAATTTTGAAGAAGTATGACTGAATTTTTTATGCATTGACGATTTTAGGCGCAGATGTTTCCGTCCATAGCAGGCGGTTTTCAGATGAAAATAATGGTAAATAATTGTTTAAACATTTTTTCTAAATTCTTGACCAAATAGTTCGGTAACTTGGGATCAAGGAAAAGAACTTTAATTTGGAATAAACCAAAGAATCTTCTATCTATTTCAGTAGAAAAAATCGGCAATTTCCTTAAAAAATGTACTATACTACACAACAATTATTCTATAATATTACCGCTTGGCAACATGCGGATATAAGTTATGAGTTGTCTCTAGAGTGCGTTAAAATTTAAATAAGAAAAACGTTTTATAGGCATGGAACCTTCGCCGCAAAATTATAATATTACGTACGTGGATCAAATTATGTATTCTTCAGACATTTTCGCTCCGCGCAATAAAGAAGTCTTTGTACCTGTCAAGTGTGAGGGAGTAGGGTTCGCTATCACACTGATATGAAAACTCTTCTTCTTCATTGTGATGGGCCAATTTTGATAGAACACATCGCACAATTTATTGTATGGAGATAGACTTTTTTGCGTCCATGGAGAGGGGAGGAGAAAGTGGGGCCACGCACCTGTATAACCGCTATGCGTGGTGTTCAGTCATTAAAAGGACACTGACTGCTCGTTTGCTCCCTTATACTATTAACAAATGCACAGCTATCGCGTTGAGCTTTTTGGTTTGATTTAACACGAAATTGTTTTTTACAGCATCGGTAAGGGCAGCACCTGTTGGTTACCAAGGCTGGTATAGTCTTACTATTGTCGAAATAAACAGAAGCACAAACTTTACAAATACGACGACTTTTTACGTAATCTCTCCCACTCTCCCCACACCTTCCTAATTAGAAACTACAGATTAATCCGTACTCAGTCAGCACACATAGAGCTACCTGCCCGACGTGTCCTATATTGACACTCAAATCTTAATAGAAAAAAGTACTTAAAAATACTTAGGATAGTCGGAACACGTTATTTATTAAGCACATTTTTGAGACTTAAAATATGTTGCGACTGCAGATGAATGTGGTTTCGTTCTATAAACAAAATACATACGTCAGAATCGTCGAACATAACATACATACATATGTACGCTCAGAAAACGTGGAACCAGGATGGAAACAGCAGGGAGGCTGATGTTTTTCAAGGGTAAAATGTCTGAAAATTATCACTTTAGGTTAAACGAAATTAAGTGATCCGCCTCGAAGTGACGACGTTTAGATGGAATTTCTTAATCCAGGTCTTTCATGGTCGTTCCATAAACGTCCTCAAGAATACGTCTCCATCTAATAAAGACTGATTTTATTGCTACATTTATGGAGAATGTCGAGGTAAAATTTTGAGGACTAATAGGCCAGAAATGCTAGCGACATCAATGGCTGCTTATATATAAATAATAGCGCATTTATCAATATACAGAGAACAAATTAAACCATGTACAACTAGCAAACATATTTAGTTAAACGGACGTCATTTTGTGTAACATTCTGTTTATTTATGTTAATTAAATATGACGGCTCTCTCGTAGACTTCTTAAACTTTATTTATTTAGAGAAAACGCTTCGCTGACAGTGAAGTAGAAACATAATCGTAAACAACGACGCACACTGAGTCAAAATAATAATGCAGGTAAATAAAATAGTACAAAGTAAAATCAAACATACTTCAATACTAATACTACACTAAAAGATCAAAGAAAAAGAAAATAAACATTTAAACTAAAAATATAATTTTGAAAAATTATAATTGTTTGTGTTAATGCAAGTTTGTCTGCTCCTGCCATGTCACACCAACTAGACAACATAATGCAATCGGATATTGAGAAGCTAGAGAAACTACACAAACAAACTAAAACAAATAACTCATGTAAACTATTTACAGGTTCCGCATTAATAGTCTATTTACAGAAAACTTGTAAAGGGTTGCAAAAGAGAAATGATGGATTTTTTATAGATAAACAATAAATAGTTTACTGCATGGTAAGTGACTACCGACGCGACGGCCAAATTTACTCTGGTCGTATCCGACATTAAACATTGCTATATTATAACAAGTAGCAGATTCGCCCGCGTGGTTTTTGGATTTAAAAATTAAGCTATTATATGAATGTCCTCTTCGAATCACTCAAGCTATTAAAAGAAACCCCATCAATATCGGTTGCGTAATTTTAAAGATCTAAGCAAGCGTACATACATACAGATGGTGGATAGCGACTTAGCTTTATACTATGCAATGATGTAATTACTTTTTACGTGGTGGTATATTCGCTGTACTACATTCCCAATATCTACTTAAAACTCAACGTCAACTCAGTGTCAACACAATTATGAAGACATCGTTACTTATTTAAATACCAGGAGCTCGATATAGCCGCATTTATCTTATTATACATTCATCACAAAGAAGCTGGCCGGAAGGAAGGTCGGAAGTTAAATCCTTACATAATGCAAGTTTCGCCATCACCGCACTTATTAAAGTAATTTAATTATAATAAATCTCCCAGATGTTTCTTTCTGTGTACTTTCTTATAGCCTTGCATTCGTAATGAGTTGGTTTTTGGTTATTTTCAGGACAGGAGCTTGCCTTGACCCGGTAGTAAAGTATGGACGTATAAAGAGAGATTTGTAAAATATAATTTTAAAATTTATTTAGATTAAAAATTTATTAATTCAAATGTTTTTTCATCAAAACAAATTTGTACAAAACTCTTATTGATGTGGTTAAAAAATCAAGTAATTCAGCCATGAGCGTTAAAAGTAATAGACATCATCATCAGCTTCAATTTGATTCCAAAAAACATATCTTAAAATAATATATACTAAGATAAGCAAACGATGTTTCAACAATCCGGAGTCGTATGAAAATCTATAGCCAATTGCCAAGGACTGTGGAGCCAAATAAAAGTATGGAGCAGTGTAATGATCTCCGAGGACTCTCAGTCAGCTCGAACCAATTGGCCGCTCGCCGCCTCTCGGGAGAGCGAGGGCCGACTTATAACATATTGTGTACTCAGCACAAGCAATGGATTATTTGATTTCATCAGAAGCAGTCTTTGTAGAGTATCTTCAAATTTATTCTGTACGAAAAGCCTTTTATGGGGTAGTGTCGTGGATGGGGTGATAGAGGGCAATTACGTATGCCATAACCACATCCTAACTTCAGGTTACGTAGATCTATTAATATGTGTAAGACTGTATTGCTTACACTTCTCTGATCATTGATCTCTTGCTATATAAAAAAATGCGTACCTCAGTTTTCCACTCTATATGAAAAATGATTTATCGACGTGGTTTTATTCTAACGCTAATCGAGTGTAAATAAGGGTCGCCGCACACCGTCTACCAGCCTCAACACGACCGCCGGCATATTTCCTGTACTTTTTATATATTTTACGTAGACTCGCCGCTCGCGCCGGTGGCCGCCACGAGCTACAAACCATCGCAGATCACTGCTTGCGCCCCGCACTGGCCACTAAATGCCGAAACAAAACGACGCCACAAGCTTCTCGAGTTTTCATTTTACATTTATTTACAGGTGTGTTACATGTTTCATTATACATTTCCATTATGAAATACTGCGCCCATAGGTTAGCAACAACAACAGTAACAAGCGGCCAACGCGCACTTCTACTATTTCTGTGGCCGATTCTACTTTCAAGTGACTGCGTTTAAGGCTGTCGCGTTTGGCCCTTGTGCAGCGGCACTAAGGCTATGAGCGAGGGAGAAAATTAGCATTTTAGATTCTTGTAAATAGTACTATAATACATAATATATTGTTTCTTTAGTCTGACAATAATTAAAAAGACTTAAGAACTTACGCATTCATAAAACTAACTGCACAAGACTGGGATAAAACCCAGCTGCCTGCTATAATAGAACGTAAGGAGCTGAGAAATTACGTTGCGTTGATCCTCTCATTGTGTCGCAACCTTTATCGATTCAATATAATGAAGGAGAAAAGAGGGATAAGTGGTTGATTTTTTTTTTCATATCAAAACGAGTCCTTAAATATAAAAGGAATGTCTATGAATGTAATTCCATTTAAAGAACTCCATTTACGATGAGTACGCAAGAAATATAAATTGAACAGAAAAAATGAAAAAGTAAGCTTGGTTTTTCTCTCTTAAGTTTGATCGAGTCAAAAATTACAATTCAATGGGTCCCGGTTTGAATCCCAACCTAAGTTCCCACTAAATTAAGACTAAGTAGGTATATATAACAAGATATTTTATATAACACTAGAACAATCATAATTGTTAACTTCATTTAAATCCCGGAAATATTTAATATATCGAAATACCTGAATTTAAATAAGGTGAAACTGAAAATCCCGATTTGCTCGCTTAAAATTAAGCTAACACGATCAAGAAAAAATCTCGGTGCCTCATAGCGCCGGACTGCCTTAATGTTACGTTTGACGCCGGTGGCAATACATCACATAGATTAACATGACATATGGCTAAAAGTGTCCAAACATATAGCTGTAACGATAATCCCCCTCGGCCTACATAATAATTATGTTAATGCTAGGATTATCAAGAGCTATTAATTAAGCAGGGAGCGCTTTCGGAACATGCTAATTAAAACCTGACTAGCTGTATTAAGGTAGTACTGTCTCATTATCATTCGTCTGCCCATCGTCGATCAGACATCATTTTAATAAGCAATACGAGACTCAATTGCGTTTAGTCACTTTTGTGACAGAGGTAAAGGCGTAAAGCCATGCTAAAATTAAAATGGCCGAAACTTACTGGCAGAATTTCGGCTACGATAATCTGGTTTACAGATACGTTATAACGGCGTGAGTTAAAAATATACTGTCAACGTGCGCCTTATGGTGGGATCGATGGCTCGTCGAGGATAATTTTATTTTTATTTTATTTTTATAAGAAGGTTTGCCAATAACTGATTACACAGAATACACGATAACTTTGCATGTTCCTTATTCCGTAAATGTAGTACATCAACCTCTTGCGTGGTAAACGTACCATGTGTTTATAACCATTCTTAAAACCAATACATCAGTTATGTGATATATACTCAAATTGATTCCCAAAGAAAAGAAGAAGCGTACCCATTTCTCTTGTTGTCCTTGTCTAAATGAAAGCATAGCTTCGTAATGGTGACCGAACATTTTTCACTTTCTTTGACAGGGCGTTCACGGATTCGCATCCCGCCATCTATGTATTTATATGTATTTGTATTATAAAAATCTTAAATATTATATTTCCATTGTCTAGTAACCGTAACACAAGTCCACGGTACTTACCAGGGGGCTAAAATATCGCAGGGTATAAAAGTCCACAGATATTATTAAAGATGTAGGTTTAATCTGTACAGCCACAGTGAGCACTTTAATATAATATGTATAATTTAAATGAAAGCCAGGACGTATAAGAGGTAGTGCCACACTGTGTGCTTGCATGCAATCGAATTGGGCCGCCAGGACCGGGGAGGTACCTCTCGCTTATACGAGACCGGCGTAAAGTGACAGCTGGACTGTCGTGTTTTGTACGGTGTGTAAGTAGCCGGTGGCCCAGGTGGGAGGAAAAAGGAGGGTAACGTCTGTATGGCCTCTATGAGAACGTCTATGGAGGTAGGTAGACATGAAAATGGCTCCGACTGCTCGTTAAATTGCCAATATATCTCCACCAGTATTCTGCCAGTTGATCTTGTTTAGATAAAAAGTAAGTTATAGTTACAGCATTTAAGCCCCACGACGGCCATTACGCTGCACTGTGCGGGCTTTTTATACGTTCAGAAGAAAAAGACCAAATGGCATGTAACAAAATTTCAATTTATACTCTAACTACTATGCTGGCTTACATGAAAATTAGTTGTAAAGTACGTGAAGCTTATTTAAGTCCGCAGTCATTAACGACCCTTGTACCTCTCGAGCGCCGCGTTGGCATCTTAATATCGGAAACTAATGACGTCATTAACAAGGCTCCGGAGAAATGAAACCCGAATTTAATACCCGGAACATAAAACCTTATCACGCCAATGTAACTTGGGATATAAAGAAGTGTGTGAAGTGAAGTGGTACGAGCAACTCCTCCGGATCTCTGCGCTCCTGGTACCTGAGTAAGTTTACCGCACGAAGTTATTAGTGCTAGAAAAGGACGCCACAAAATTAAGCTGAAATAGCACTACCACTTTGTTAATTCACATTAGAAAAGGACGCCACTAGTTATAATATAACATCAAACCTCTTTGTTGAGTCTGTTCTCCTGGTGAACTGGTATACAAGCAGAGCGTACATCGTTGGAATAAATAGTGTTTTGGATCAGTCTTCATCATCATTTGGGCTCATAGTACAACGAACATTGATTTTTGTTTTTAAAAATAAAGGATTCACACTCCCGACGATGTCAGCTTCAATATCCTTTTTCTCCTAGTACAATTAATTGTATTACGAGTGCGTTCTAAATTCACAGCAAAACTGTAATTGCCTACACAGACACTTCTGTATTCCTAGTAAAATATTCCTAGGAAAGTGTCTGCA
>LUGF01033054.1:477935-494430 GCA_001625245.1 Calycopis cecrops | reverse complement strand
AAGAAACCCCATCAATATCGGTTGCGTAATTTTAAAGATCTAAGCAAGCGTACATACATACAGATGGTGGATAGCGACTTAGCTTTATACTATGCAATGATGTAATTACTTTTTACGTGGTGGTATATTCGCTGTACTACATTCCCAATATCTACTTAAAACTCAACGTCAACTCAGTGTCAACACAATTATGAAGACATCGTTACTTATTTAAATACCAGGAGCTCGGTATAGCCGCATTTATCTTATTATACATTCACCACAAAGAAGCTGGCCGGAAGGAAGGCCGGAAGTTAAATCCTTACATAATGCAAGTTTCGCCATCGCCGCACTTATTAAAGTAATTTAATTATAATAAATCTCCCAGATGTTTCTTTCTGTGTACTTCCTTATAGCCTTGAATTCGTAATGAGTTGGTTTTTGGTTATTTTCAAGACAGGAGCTTGCCTTGACCCGGTAGTAAAGTATGGACGTATAAAGAGGGATTTGTAAAGTATAATTTTAAAATTTATTAAGAAATCAAGTGTTTTTTCATCAAAACAATTTTGTACAAAACTCTTATTGATGTGGTTAAAAAAAACAAACCATTAAGCCATGAGCGTTAAAAGTAATAGACATCACCATCAGCTTCAATTTGATTCCAAAAAACATATATTTAAATAATATATACTAAGATAAGCAAACGATGTTTCAACAATCCGGAGTCGTATGAAAATCTATAGCCAATTGCCAAGGACTGTGGAGCCAAACAAAAGTATGGAGCAGTGTAATGATCTCAGAGGACTCTCAGTCAGCTCGAACCAATTGGCCGCTCGCCGCCTCTCGGGAGAGCGAGGGCCAACTAATAACCGGCGATATTGTGTACTCAGCACAAGCGATGAATTATTTGATTTCATCTGATGCAGTCTTTCTGAAGTATCTTCAAATGTATTCTGTATGAATAGCCTTTTATGGGGTAGTGTCGCATTGGGAGGGATGGGGTGATAGAGGGCAATTAGTATGCCATAACCACGTCCTAACTTCAGGTTACGTAGATCTATATGTGTAAGACTTGTCTGCTTACACTTCTCTGATCATTGATCTCTTGCTATATAAAAAAATGCGTAGGTACCTCAGTTTTCCACTCTATATGAAAAATGATTTATCGACGTCGTTGTATTCTAACGCTAATCGAGTGTAAATAAGGGTCGCCGCACACCGGCTACCGGCCTCAACACGACCGCCGGTATATTTGCCGTACTTTTTATATATTTTACGTAGACTCACTGCTCTCTTGACACCGGTGGCCGCCACGAGCTACAAACCATCGCAGATCACTGCTTGCGCCCCGCACTGGCCACTAAATGCCGACACAAAACGACGTCACAAGCTTCTTGAGTTTTCATTTTACATTTATTTACAGGTGTGTTACATGTTTCATTATACATTTCCATTATGACATACTTCGCCCATAGGTTAGCAACAACACTTCTGCTATTTCTGTGACCGTTTCTACTTTCAAGTGACTGCGTTTGAGGCTGTCGCGTTTGCCCCTTGTGCAGCGTCACTAAGGCTATGAGCGAGGGAAGAGATTAACATTTTAGAGTCTCGTAAATAGTACTATAATATATTGTTTCTTTAGTCTGTCAATAATTAAAAAGACTTAAGAACTTACGCATTGATAAAACTAACTACACAAGACTGGGATAAAACCCAATTGCCTGCTGTAATAGAACGTAAGGAGCTGAGAAATTACGTTGCATTGATCCTCTCATTGTGTCACAACCTTTATCGATTCAATATAATGAAGGAGAAAAGAGGGGATAAGTGGTTGATTTTTTTTCCATATCAAAACGAGTCCTTAAATATAAAAGGAATGTCTATGAATGTAATTCCATTTAAAGAACTCCGTTTACGATGAGTACGCAAGAAATATAAATTGAACAGAAAAATGAAAACGTAAGCTTGCTTTTTCTCTCTTAAGTTTGATCGTGTCAAAAATTACAATTCAATGGGTCCCGGTTTGAATCCCAACCTAAGTTCCCACTAAATTAAGACTAAGTATATATAACAAGATATTTTATATAACACTAGAACAATCATAATTGTTAACTTCATTTAAATCCTGGAAATATTTAATATACCGAAATATACCAATACTGAAAATCCCGGTTTGCTAAAATGGTACTTGCTAAAAATTAAGCTAACACGACCAAGAGAAAATCTTGGTGCCTCATCGCGCCGGTCTGCCTTAATGTTACGTTTGACGTAGGTGGCAATACATCACATAGATTAACATGACATATGGCTAATAGTGCTCCAAAGACATAGCAGTAACGATAATCCAACTCGGTCTACATAACAATGATGTTAATGCTAGGATTATCGAGAGCTGTTAATTAAGCAGGGGGCGCGTTCGGAACATCCTAATTATTAAAACTTGACTGGCCGTATTAATGTAGTACTGTCTCATTATCATTCGTCTGCCCCTCGTCGATCGGACATCATTTTAATAAGCAATACGAGACTCAATTGCGTTTAGTCACTATTATGACAGAGGTAAAGGCGTAAAGCCATGCTCAAATTAAAATGGCCGAAACTTACTGGCAGAATTTCGGCCACGATAATCTGGTTTACAGATACGTTATAACGGCGTGAGTTAAAAATATACTGTCAACGTGCGCCTTATGGTGGGATCGATGGCTCGTCGAGGATAATTTTATTTATATTTTATTTTTATATGAAGGTTTGCCAATAACTGATTACACAGAATACACGATAACTTTGCATGTTCCTTATTCCGTAAATGTAGTACATCAACCTCTTGCGTGGTAAACGTACCATGTGTTTATAACCATTGTTAAAACCAATACATCAGTTATGTGATATATACTCAAATTGATTCTCAAAGAAAAGAAGAAGCGTACCCATTTCTCTTGTTGTCCTTGTCTAAATGAAAGCATCGTTTCGTAATGGTGACCGAACATTTTTCATTTTCTTTGACAGGGCGTTCACGGATTCGCATCCCGCCTATCTATCAAATTTGGGTCTTTTTTGGCCATTTCTTTTTTAATCTGGGGTAGCGCGTGAAAAAAATAACAACTAGCACATTTATTTATTCGAAGTGTTCAATTAATTTGTTATAAATATTGTACAAAAAAATTTGTCTCTTTCTTGACTGTAATGAAAAATACGCATTTTTTTAAACTCTGCTTGAAAGCAACTTATTTATAGTAAAAAAATATTTTTTTACTACAAATAAGTAATAAGAGCTACTTATCTCTATGTTATTTTAATTCATCTAATATTTAATCAAATTTGAGTGAGATACGACTAATTTTCAGCCGCGAGCCAATTTGAAACTTTTCAATTTCACTTTTTTCACGACTGATCCAGTGATGACGTCACACACACATACGCGTCGCTCGAACAGGGTTGACAAAACATTAATTAACAACTTCTGGAAACACTTTTTCTGGTAAATAATATTTTTAAGTTTAAGTATCGTACTAGAGGTAGCTTGAGTTTTAATCATTAATATTCATAAATAAACAAATTATGATTTGTATAAATAAAAAAATTTTCTTCGCTCCCAATAGAGATAGAGCTTTTATATTTTTTACAAAATAGTTAAAAATTCGTCGGAACTCAAATATAAAAAGTTTCACATCGATACGGAAAATTGCCCCTTGGCAAAATGCGAAAACGTGCGGACCAAAAATGGACCATTTTTCGGAACTTTTTTAACTTTTTTTTAGCGTTTATTGTCAATAAAAGTTTTTCGAAAAAAAAAAATTATGGTATGTGTAAGTTGTTGAAAGGAATATTTATGCATAGTTACAAGCGTACAGGAACATTATAAAAAAATTAAAAATATTTAAAAACTTGCGTGTTTTTGACGGTTTCTTGCAATTATTTAAACAATTTGTTGACCGATTTTGAAGTTTAAGGTCGCAAAATGACCACATTTTGATGACTTTAAAAGGATAAAAATTTTAAATCGATATTGTTTGTTGTTTTTTAGTTATCTTAAGAAAACCGTTTTTTACCTATAAAACCATTTTTTAATAGTAGTTTATGCAACTGTCATATAATGAAGGGTATTAAAATACGAGTGTGAGTTTCAAAATAGTTAACGAGTGTTTTAATACCCGTGTTATATGCTGTTGCATACACTACTTTATCTTCACTAATGCAATTAATTAATTAATAAAACATTGCGAAACATTAAATTCACGCGTAGGTAGATACGTATATTGTCTCATCGAACCGACGCCTGTTTGACCGACGCGGCGACGACTGTGTGACCGAGGAGGCGATGACTGTTTGACCGACGAGGCGACGACTGTTTGACCGACGAGGCGACGACTGCCTGACCGACGATTTAAAATGTAATGTTCTTGAAAATAAATAATTTTATTAAATACTTTAATATGATTGCAAAAATTGCGGCGCGTAAATATATACTTTTTATAATTCAATGTTAAAATACTAGCTTTAATGTTGAAATATATTGTGAAAAAATCACATGACTTTACTTTTAAATTTCTACTTAACAGTAGATTATTCGTTGTCTGTGGCGTTCATTTTTGTTTTCATTTTTTCGTAGAGCTTTGTCTCTTTCTCGCAAATCCTTCGCAAGCTGGCATTGAACCAATGAGATTGCAGCTGCAGCGCGCGCAAGGCCAATCAGGAACGATCGCGCGCAGTTAAGGATTTTGAAATAAGGCTCTCTCACCACTCTCTCTCTCTCTCTCGCTCTCACACAGTGTTATAATGAGATTTTACGATATCGATTTGAATATTATAACATCATGTCAAATTGCTTAAATTGAGTTTTTTGTTGTCTGAGCTATAACAATAGTTATTATAAGTCAAGTATTGGAAACATAAGTAGAATGTTACAACATTAGTGTAGATAAACAATCTTATGCAACTCCAAAAATGACACACTAAATTTTCTCTCATTGTGTGTGAACTGCAATGGTTAGCCGAGAAGCGGAGTCTTCTCGAACAGTATGAAAGGTAAAACCTTTAGCCGAGAAGCAGAGTCTTCTCGAACAGTATGAAAGGTAAAACCTTTAAATGGATATACTTAAAAAAAAAGTATACTCATTTTAATATTGGAATGCTTTGAAAATTTGTCTTTTGTTGACAGACGTAAGATTTTTTCATTCTACGACGCGCCTTCGTGCGCGAAGAACAATCATATGCTAAAGTCAGTATGAAAAGTCTAGCTAGGATTATTTTAAATAATAATATGTTGTAATTATATGAGATAATAAATAGACATATTATCCAAGTCGTATTATTTACTACTTCATTCAGCCAGATTGGCAAAGTTATCGGGACAGTTTAATAAGATAGGTGATCCTGCTGCGCAAACATAGCTACGCCCCTTCAACTCATCTGGAGCAGGCGTTACAGAGCAGACCAAACCATTTTTGCGCATAACTTGCTCGACCTAATTACAGTAAATTTTAAGGCTTATTTGCCTCTAGCAACTGGGCTATAGGTTTAATCTGTACAGCCATAGTGAACACTTTAATATAATTTGTATTGTAATTTAAATGTAAGCCAGGACGTGTAAGAGGTAGTGCCACACTGTGTGCTTGCATGCAATCGAATTGGGCCGGCACGACCTGGGAGGTACCTCTCGCTTATACGAGACCGGCCTAAAGTGACAGCTGGACAGTCGTGTTTCGTACGATGTGTAAGTAGCCGGTGGCCCAGGTGGGAGGAGAAAGGAGGGAAACGTCTGTATGGCCTCTATGCGGACGTCTATGGGGATAAGTAGACATGAAAATGGCTCCGACTGCTCGTTTGCCCCCTATACCATAAAATAAATCGCCAGTTAAATTGCCAGTATATCTCCACCAGTATTCTGCCAGATGATCTTGTTTAGATAAAAAGTAAGTTATAGTTACAGCATTTAAGCCCCACGAAGGCCATTACGCTGCACTGTGCGGGCTTTTTATACGTTCAGAAGAAAAAGACCGAGTGGCATGTAACAAAATTCCAATTTATACTCTAACTAATATGCTGGCTTACATGAAAATTAGTTGTAAAGTACGTGAAGCTTATTTAAGTCCGCAGTCATTAACGACCCTTGTACCTCTCGAGCGCGGCGTGAGCATCTTAATATCGGAAACTAATGACGTCATTAACAAGGCTCCGGAGAAATGAAACCCGAATTTAATACCCGGAACATAAAACCTTATCACGCCAAGCTAACTTGGGATATAATACAGATAGGGTGTACAGTAGTAATTATGATTTAATGCCGATTTATGCCCTGATAATTTGATAAGTTACAAGCAATCAACAATGGATTTACAAATGACAATTAATATTGTAATGTCTATATCAGCCATCATATTAGTGCCATATTTTTACTAATCAGCCTTCTACAATACTAATTGCTAGATAGTTAGGATTTAAGAATCAGGATAGAAGAAAAAAAAAAATAAAATTTTAATAGCAGTTATATTTTTTGGTAAAAAGTCGTCTTCAGCTGAAAACATTGGAAATGTCTATTGTGATAAGTAATTTTCGACAAAAGAACGCCTATAGCAATGGACTTTTTAAGATTGAAAATTCATGAAGTATTTTTTATCCTGATAGAGTTTCGTTAGTTATATCTCATTATCTCCTTCCTTTTTTTTTAAATCAGCCTATGTTGTCCCACTGCTGGGCAAAGCCTCACCCAAAGATTGCCAAACATCCCGGTCTTTTGCCTTCTCCCACCAACTTTTCTCGAAGACATCGAGATTGTCCCGCCAACGTTTCCTCGGTCCTCGGCCGTCCTCGTCATCGTCCAACATTATCTCTTATACAATTTTTTACTAGAAGTATTGATATTGTTGCTTACATCCCAATCGACGAAGAACCTTTTTATAATAAACAACGTTGACTCGTATACACCTACTACCTTGTAGCTAAAGCTAGTGCTCAAGAGCTATATTACTAAACCACAGCCCCGTAAAGTTCGTAGCGGGCTTATTGAGTTCCCGAAGCTCCTGACCAACTTGTTTGACCACCGTGACGTCGCTAACTGTGAGTTACTGACCGAGACAACTATGTATGAAAGTGCCCTTATTGCGTAGCGGATAGGCGGGCAGTGCTCTATAGCCAACTTTATGTATGCAGTTTGCATTAAGGACTACTGGACACAGATCTATCGCACGATTTCCTCATACAGGCGGCGAATCTCTTCAGTCGGTTAACCGAGACAAGTTTCGGAATTAATATACAGTAAAGAAAAGAATAAAAAAACATGTACTAAAACTTTTTAACTAAACAGAGGCCATTTTGTATAACGACGATTAATTATTAAATATTACGGCTCTCCCGTAGACATCCCAAATTTTATTTATCTCGAGTGAACGCTTCGCTGACTGTACAATATAAGCCTAATCATAAACACTGCCTCAAAATAATAAGGCACGTAAATAAAATTTGAACAAAAACATCGGTTGTCTGTAAAGTCGATTTACTGACGATAGTTGAACGTGACAACGTCTTAAGAAAATACTGATGGAATGGTAGCATTTTTCAAAAGAAAATTTTAATTTCATTTGTTTAATAGATTTGTATATATATAGAGAAAGAGGTAATTGGAAATGGTATGTTAGATTGCAAGTTATTTGTATAGCAGATATATAGTTCGTCTAATGCATAACAGATGGCGTTATCACGTATCCTACATCGCGCTATAGCTTGCACAAATCTATTTGTTCGTTCATAGCAGATATATAGTTCGTGTAATGCATAACAGATGGCGTTATAACTATTGTTACATCGCGCTATCGCTTACACAATACTTTTTGGTTAGGGTGTTCATACAAATACTATACCGTGGTTTCATTAGATGTGACCAAAAGCCTCGGATCTAAAGTTTGACCGTGGGAACATGTAACTGGTCCAATTTAAATTTTTTGTTCCTTTGTTTTGCAAATAATCGTAAAACATACAATTTAACATGTACATTTGACAACTAGGTAACGCCGCATGTTGTCAAATTTTTTGGAACAGCCTGCTCTATCGATTTATAAGACGTTATCACGTCAAAAATTATCAGACCGACTTCAAAATTTATATCATACTAAAAATTCAATATGAACTATTTTTTTTACATTTAATCTATTAGCATAACTTTGGTGTTAAGAAGCTAAAGATAACTAGGTTAACGAACTAAAATGAAATAGCTCATGAGAAGAGAACTGTAAACCATTTACAAGGCATTGAAGTAGTTTATTTTTTCACTGAGAAAAAGAAAGAAAAAAAGAAAAAGAGTCAAGGGTTATTTTTGCAAACGGGCTTATTTTCCAAAATAAATAACGGATGGCCTACATGATGACAAGGAATTCCCGATGGACGTCTAGGTGAAATTTATACGAGGCGCATCCATTATCTATTAACTTATTTAGATTTTCTGTGACAAAGTTAGTTGCTACTCCTATAATCGCTACGGTTGCTTGACGACATTAAGTGGTACTAAAATTCAGTTACTTGTTAGAATAAGTAAAAGAATTAGTAGTATCATTTATTGAATTAAGCCATAAAAGGTTTTTCGGTTTAAAACGTTTTCAATCATCCCATTCTTTATTGTTATCGATGCAGTTACCAATATTAGGGCAAGCAATGTAGGAATTATTTCACATTGTCCGCATTTCGACAGCCTCGATATCAGTATGCGCTCTACAACACTTTAAATTAAATATCAACGCAGTACAGTGTCAACAAAATTAGGACGAATCATCAATCCATTTAAAAGCCAAGATATTGGTACATACCTATGCATTTACCTCGATATTCATTCACCACCAACAAACTGGCAGGAAGGTTGTTAAGTTCCTATTAAATACAAACTCCTCGATCACCGAACTAATTTTTAGAATAGAATGTAATTATAATAAATGTCCCAAATGTTTCTCTTCGAATCTGTCTTTGAATACGTAATGAGTTGTTTTTTTTCCCCGCCCGCCTACGCTGTAGTCATTTGTTTTGATTAACACGAGCATGTTCATTCCTTGTCATTTAACATGTTTAGCAAACACAAACAGATCTGATTCGACTGCGAGTCGAGGAAATGCAGCTAATCTGCAAAAGTGTACAAATTTATTCACATAATTCCTATTAAAGAACGAGGTACGAGCATATGCTTTACAAGAATTTTATCACAGTTCCATTTCTCGATGCAGCGGATGCGGCCGGCCTGACTGTATCGCTGTCATCGCTGTACTATACGTTTAGTGCTGTTCAAGAGAGTTGTGTGCATTGTCGATATCATGTAAAGGTCAGCGTATATGCAAATTTAGTTAAGCGGATATCTCAGTTGGCGTCGATGTACTCACATTGATGATCCAGTACTCATTTTCTCTCATCAATTCAACAAATATAACTACTTGGATTATAACAAGATCGTGAAACAATCTTGTTCTCCACAGCTCCACTGCGTGAACTGTCTGCTCCAATGTTATGTTGGACCCAACTGGTATATCTCACATAGATTATCGTGTAATGAGATAATAATGTATAGTAAATACCTGTGGGCTTTACACACCACCTAGCTCCGTGCTAAGTACTGTAAGGATTTGTGTTATGTGTACTAGACAACGGAATATGTATATTTAATATGAATTATAAATTCAAGAAATTTTATACATTTAAGATTTTTATTATAGAAATACATATAATACTGCATAGATAAACATCCATGATCCTGGCGGGATTCGAACCCGCGACCCCTGGCGCAACATGCTCCGCTTATCCGAGCCCTGCATCACTGCGCAATCCGGTCGCTATATATGCTGCTATATATAGTGCTGTATGTATGTAACAATAGACAGCTGTAACGATAATGCACCAGGGCTCGGCCGACATAATAATTATGGTAATGAGAGGAGATTATCAAGAGCTATTAATTAACCTGGAGGCGCGTTCGGAACATGCTAATCAAAACCTGGCTGGCTGTATTAATGTAGTGTCTGCATCATTTTAATTCGTGGTCTGTCTAACGTCGATGGGACTTAATTTATTATAATTAAAATCAATCGAATGTCGTTTGCTGATAAGCAAACGACATTCGATTGATTTTGATGATTGAGCAAGGTTAATCTATAGAGACACAGTGATCAGCTGTGCTTCATTTTAATAAGCAATACGATACTCAATTCGCTTTAATTATTTTTTGTAAGAGGCAATGCTTTGTTCACATTATAATGTTTGTAGACATGCACGTTTAATCTATAGGTACAGCCACAGAAGTCACTTTAATCTATTCAATGTGATCTAAATCGCAGCGAGGACGTTAAGTTCCGTGTAACAGCCGAGACGCCGATACATCTCCGCCAGCAGCCGCCAGGTGCTCCGGGGATACATTAACAAAATTACTTTCGACGCGGCGCTTCACTAAACGCTTTTCTGGAAACATCGCGTCGTGTAGGCTAATCGTTATTAATATTTATGTTTTTTTGGAATGAAATAGAATCTGATACGAGTATCTGATACCTTGAATGCTTAATGGTATTTTTTGTTCACCATATCAATAAGATTTTAACACCATAAAATTTGTATTAAAGGTACTAGAGTAACATTGCTCGATGTTTCGGCTGGGTTACACTGAATGGCTGATTTCGACTAGCACAATATGACTTCTACTACTGAACTACAAAATGAACGCGAAAGTCTCATATGAAAATCAAAATGAGAGTTTTGTACAAAATGTTTTGATGAAAAAAAATATAATTTTCTTAACAAATTCTAAATTGCACTTAGAAAAGATCTAGGAAGATTCTACTATTGGTTCAGCGTAAGCTCCAGATCTGAAAATAGCCGGCGAAATAAACTCAGTGACTTAAAACAATTATATATAGCAGATACATTTAATTGTATTACGAGCCCAAACTGCTTTAATTGTTTTTTATTTCAATTTTATACCTCTTTTATTTCATTCATAAATAGTTCAATCGTAATATTGTTACATAAACACGTTGCTTTTGTAGGTGCAGTTTTCTTACACGAAACTTGAGGGATTCAATAAACTACGACAATGGCGTTCAGGACAATGTTCCTCCTCGTGATTTGAAAATATTGTGACAAAAATGTTTTTATTTATTTTACTGAAAACAGCATAAATATTGTTCAACATAATGATTATACAACTTGAACGAGTAGCCAATTTGTTCACAACACGCGCGAACTGAACGCGCTTCACTCGACATCAAAGTGTAAGTTAATTGCTCAATTAATTAAACAACCCATATATTGTTAATTACGTATTCGTTACAAAACATCTATTCCTGTTTAAATATATAGATTTGTTTTCTATGTATGTCATGATATTTTCATTCCTAATTTCAAAATTTCTACAACTTTCATAAAATCTAGATCATCTACTGCTTATTCTAGTACCTACTCGTTGTGTTTTAGTCGAAAGGCATATCTATTGTTATCGAGCATATCCTATCGGAGTTTATTATTTCAATAATATTTATATGACCTGTCAAGCGTAACATTTCCAGCGTTCACGTCGCTAACGTCTCTTACGCACACAGAATCAAGTTTGTATGAAAGAGCTTCCTTAACGGAATAAATCACACTCATGAAATATACACGCTAATACCCACATACACACACATAGACACAGTTTTTCTTTATTTAAGTAGCAGTTACACTCACACATTAGTTCACATCGCATTAGTCATTACTATTGGCCTTTGGGAATTGATAGAGTCTGACGTAATCGAAACCGTCAATTATGCTTATTGCCCATGGTATTGGTATCTAACTCCACAAAAAGGAGGGATATATCTGCATCAGCACCGATGGGGTCGCTCGTTACCCGCGCATAAGTTCCTTCGACCTTCTTTATTGGTTACCGGTGGACTAGAGACTTTGCGCATATTTATCGGCCTTCAGTAGTCTTTTAATATTCATTTTTTTCATTCAACTTTTATCTTATTAGTATCTAATCGTATTCATTACAATTTCCTCTAACTCTGTAAGTATTTTCTTGCAATCTCTCGAGGAACAAATCCATTGATCCGCCGACAGTTCCCGAGCGCGGTAATCCTATCGACGGTCTAATCTCCTCAGCTGTTTCAAAGGGTTTATCTATAAAAGGTTAAGTGTGTTGTTTTTATACCTCTATTGAAGTTGAATGATATAGTTATTTAAAGTATTTTTTACTTATTACATTACATAAAATAAGTAATCATTTATACTTAATACTATAAAGATTTTTTTTGTTTATTTGTATCGAATAAACTACAGAACTACAGGACTGATATTAACCAATCTTTCAGTAATAGATGGATATATTATTAGAAAGTAATATAAGCCATATTCTATTACGTTGGAACTATTTTTATATTAGATGCTCAACGAAGCGGGCACGATTGACTCAGTATTAAACTATAATACTTATATTAGTGAAGAGTTTACCATTGGTGGTATTTTTAAATAACTGTGTACCCAAGTCTTGTCTTGTAAATTGTAGAGGGTTTACTTTCAAGGAGTAAGGCCCATTGGAAGTAGCTGCAATTCTCTGACTCCTGTACGTTATTAATCCTAAATTACCCTGTGGAAAACGCACGGGAGACTGCTATTTGATTTATAAAGCAATAGGAATATTGCCTAATAATTATAATCTGTACTAAATATACTCTTGACCCTTCCGAGCCTCGCTAACAAGGGTCTATCCGGGCCCTTGTTGTGGTGTTGTAGCGTCGCCGAGCTTTTGTAATACAAATGAAACGGAAAATTTGAATTGATGTTAAGGACCTTACAATAAGCGCGGCACCCTCGGACCTCGGTAACCTAAATTGTGACACGGAAGCAATTTTATATTTTTTACATTTCTACAGTATAAGAGAAATACGTAAGTCGACATCTTTCAATAACTATAGCCCCCTTAGTATAGAGGTTTTAAAGATGCGCTGACCTCCTTCCTCCTGCACGAGCCTCCGGAAAGTTACTCACGGCACGCCACAGCACGGCTGACACACGTCGCAAGTCGCGGGAGCGAGACGTTCCGAACACCTCTTACAAAGAAACTATCGCTTAAGTCATCATATTGTGTTAGATACTAATACTTACTAATAAATTTACGTCTTCTAATGACCTATGACTGTCTGTTGGTAGTCAAATGAGTAAAAACATTTCCAGTGATTTGCGATACCAATAAGTATTGGACAATCCTTACTTGTATGTAAAGCTACAGCCAATTGTCGAGGACTGTGGAGCCAAACAAAAGTATTGAGCAGTGTGATGATCTTTGAGGACTCTCAGTCAGGTCGAACCAATTGGCAGCTCGCCGCCTCTCGGGAGAGCGAGGGCCGACTAATAACCGACGATATTGTGTACTCAGCACAAGCGATGGATTATTTGATTTCATCATCAGCAATTTATGTCAATGTTTTTGAGGCTGTCGCGTTTGGTCGATTAAAACCCAGCTGTCGGCTCATAAAACCTTTATTAGCATTGTAACAGAACGTAATGAGCTGAAAAAATACGCTGCGTTCATCGTCTCATTGCGTTGCAACCTTTATGGATTCGATATAATGAAGGAGATAAAAGCGGATAAGCGGTGGATACATTTTTCCATATTTATAAATTTTTCATACAAAAAAAACGGGCCCTTAAATATAAACAGAATGCTAAATTCTCTGAGAATGTAATTTCATTTAAATTATCTTCCGTTACGATGAGTATGCCAGAAATATAAATTGAACAGAAAAAGTGCAAATGTAAGATCCTCGCCTTTTCTCTTTATCTAGTGCCCTAGAGTCTATAATTAAGAATCGTAAGGACCTGGTTCAAACCTCAACATGGCACAACATTTAAAAGAACTGGCTGCATTGTATCTTATATGGATAGGCCGAAACAATTAAGAACTCTCGAAACAGCAGCATTAATTTTTTATAGGGTAAGGGGTAAACGAGCAGATAGTAAATGACTACCGTCGCCTATAGAGAAGTTTATGTGAGATCTTGCATTGAATATTCTTTTCATTTTCAAATTAATTTGTAATTGAAATAAAAATTTAATCTTAAAATCATTCGGCGTTGGCTTGCAACAAAAACAAAAAAAGAAAGTTACGAAAAAAGTTTCATTTACAGAGATCCTACTGCGCATGTGCCGTCGCGACAATCCGTACCAGTCTGGTCCACGCCTTCGTAGAGGACACCTTATTCCGCTTGTTTACAAAACTAATAAAGTATTTCGATAAACAATTGTTTACTTACTAAATTGAATATAATCAGTGCTGAAGTTACATGAATTTGTCTTTACGGTCACTAGGTGTGGTGTCTCTGTAATTGAAGTTCTAGTGTGTGTGTGTTCTGGTGCAAAATGTGGTGGATCCTGCGTCGAGCTCGACTGACAGGTGCGTCGCTGTTCAGCCAGGCGTCCGGAACTAACAACAATAACAACAACAAATCAGGTGAGTGCATTATTGAGTTCTAGTGTGTGTGTGTGTTCTGGTGCAAAATGTGGTGGATCCTGCGTCGAGCTCGACTGACAGGTGCGTCGCTGTTCAGCCAGGCGTCCGGAACTAACAACAATAACAACAACAAATTAGGTGAGCGCATTATTGATTCAAGATATAGACTGTGGTTGAGGTTCCTGGTTCTAGGTTTCCATTACTAATAAATTAAAAAACTGTTAATGCATTGTTTTTTTTTTTAATTTTAAAGTAACAAACCCCGCTTTATCTATAAAAAAGAAAAAAAATAATAACTCGAAAACTCATTCACACTCACTCACTCTTGCATTAGCACTTTCGGTTTTCTTTGATTGCTAATTGCTTTATTCTTTTAACGCGATTGTGACGTGTTTTCCTTTAAACCTGCATAATGAAGATTGACAATGAAAAGAATTCGAAAATTTTTGGCTGAATCGTTAACAGAAAACGTTATATAAGTTTTTATTACAATTTTTGTATGTTTGTAAGTTTATTTAATGCAGAATCACGTAAAACTGTTTCAACAGATTTTCTTCGTCTTCATTTTCAGCCAGCTTGTAGGCTATAAAACATTAATTATCTTGAGATATATTTTAGCGTGTGGCACCGATGGGCACAGCTGGTATTTGAACATACGTTAAACTTTGCGAAAAGCACTTACGATCAGGTGCGTGTTGGCGGAGCTCGTTTATAAATTACCGGCGGGAGGCGTGAGTTATGGGCCACCGCGCTGAGTGCAGCAAAATAACGTAATGTGTCTTTCTATGATCATCATCATAGAATAAGAGGCTAACTACCAATTAGCGCCTTATACTAATAGCCCAGTTGCTAGAGGAAAATGATTTACTGTAATTAGGTCCAGCAAATTATGCGCAAAAATGAGTTGGTCTGTTCACACACAATGAGAGAAAATTTAGTGTGTCATTTTTGGAGTTGCGGAAGACTGTTTAAAAAATGGTTTTATAGGTAAAAAACAGTTTTTTTAAGATAACTAAAACACAACAAACAATATCGATTTAAAATTTTTATCCTTCTAAAGTGATCATAATGTGGTCATTTTGCGACCTTAAACTTCAAAATCGGTCAACAAATTGTTTAAATAATTGCAAAAAAACATCAAAAACACGCAAGTTTTTAAATATTTTTATTTTTTTTTATAATTTTCTTGTACGCTTGTAACTGTGCATAAATATTCCTTTCAACAACTTACACGTACCATAATTTTTTTTTTGAAAAATTTTTATAACTTTTTGAGTTATTGACAATAAACACTAAAAAAAAAAGTAAAGTAAAAATTTATAACCTTCCCGTGGTTGTAAATATTTTCTATTGGCGCATTGGCTTATATTTTATGAATATGAAAAGTATTGGTCCAAAAAAGAAAAAAAAATGCGTATTTTTCATTATAGTCAAAAAAAGAGACATTTTTTTTGTATATTGTTTATAAAAAAATCATTGAACAAGTCGAATAAATAAATGTGCTGGTTGTTATTATTTTTGCGCGCTACCCCAGATTAAAAAAAAAATGGTCAAAAAAGACCTAAATTTGAGTGAGATATGAAGAATTTTCGACCGCGAGCCGATTTGAAACTTTTCAGTGATGACGTCACACACATCAATTATCAATTTTTCTGGTGAATAATATTTTTATAGCAGAGTTTAAGTATCGTACTATAGCCCAGTTTCTAGAGGAAACTAAAAGACAACAAACAATGCGTATTTTTAATTATAGGGAAAAAAGAGAGTTTTTTTTTGTAACTTGTTTATAACAAATTAACTGAACAATTCGAATAAATAAATGTGCTAATTAACAACTGCTGGAAACACTTTTTCTGGTGAATAATCTTTTTATAGCAGAGTTTAAGTATCGTACTAGAGGTAGCCTGAGTTTCGATCCTTAATATTCATAATTAAACAAATTAATATTTTTATAAAAAAAAATATTTTCGCCCCCAATAGAGATAAAGCTTTAATTTTTTTTTAAAATAGTTTAAAAATCGTCGGAACTCAAATATAAATTTTCACATCGATACGAAAAATTGCCCCTTG
>LUGF01033054.1:455293-475391 GCA_001625245.1 Calycopis cecrops | reverse complement strand
AAATCATTGTACGTTGCACACAAACGTTTAATTTAACAATATGAATATTGAATACTTCTATGAGGATGCTTACGAAGCTTTGGTCGCAAAAGATTTACCGCAAAGTGGAACACCAGCCACCGAGACTGTCATTTGGGCAACAGTCTGTGTTGTGACATATTCGGTGTTCCAAGTATATAATCTGTGTGTTTATAATAAACATGATAATTTATTTGAGCACTTCACCGGGGCACATATCGCGTGCAGTGTCATCCAAATATGTGTATTCTCGCTCCTGCACCAACTTGACGGAGAAGATATGATTGGAACGTCGATCGCTCATCTGATCTTCACGTACCTCAACCTGCTGATACCGCTGTGGACGGCGTGTATGTCGCTGCTGATATTCTCCAACGTGTTCCTCTTCAGGAACGAAGACATTTACACAATCGGGCAAGTCACTGTGTTCACTTTTCTTCTACTAGTGATTGTGAAGTTGTGTGAAGTGATACTTGGATACGTTCTCTCAGTTGTTTTGTTGAGCTCTTTGAACGACGAGCTGTCGGGTATCGCCTGTGTCTGCTTCACCTCTGTGCTACTCTTCATGTCTGTACCTATAGGCATGTTCTTTGTTGTCTTAACACGTTCTACTTTGACCAAAAAGATTGTGCTATTATTAGTTTACTTGGTGATTATGATATTCACCGATATATGGCTTGCCGTTTTTAAAGTTTCTAATTATAAAGACCCCCAGGCGATGCCATTTACGTTAATATTGTTTTATATTCGACCAATATTCGAAATGGTCTGGTGTGTTTTTTATAAGCATATAAAACAACATTTGTTTAAAGGTGATGATAAGTTAGATTTTGTTTAGAAAGAAGACTTTTTTTTTTAATAAATATAACTACTTGGCTCAAAGCGTACGTCATTTATAATACCTATACCAACTATAAACAGACAGAGACAGAGAAGATATACATATATATCTCTTAAGTTTTTTTGTCGCAACAGTGATTGAAGTATTTAGTTAAGTGACTATCGATGCTAACAATTATCTACACAACCAGAGCCTATGCATTTTACTTTTACATTTTAATCCTTCACAATATAAGGGGACAACGAGCAGTCGGAGCCTTTTGATACCTACCGACGCATAAACGTCTGTATAAAGGCCTACGCAGACGAGGGATTTTAGTCGGCGGACTTTTTTGTCTGCTAAAATAGAACGCTTACAATTGCATGGAGCAACGCAAACGAGGGATTAAAAGTACTGCGTTCAAAAAGTCCGCCGAATAATCGAGGACATGAAGAGAGCGGACCGAACAAAAGTACGCGGGAGTCCCCGAAGGAAATATAACTCTAGTGACTAAGCGAAACAACGCACACGGAGGACTTTAGTCCGCGTTGCGCTCCCTAGAGTGAGGCACATTCCGGGCAATAAATGATCGCCCACCGTGTGCGTTAAGTATGCAGTAAATCCGCGGGGGACTTTTTGTTCTGGAGCGTACTTTTTTCTTCGCCGTGGACAAAAATCCCGCATCTGCGCAGGCCATAAAGGTTATTCAAGTGTAGTGCCTTCCTCTCTTACTTTATTATGACGATGACAAACAAATATTTGGAAAGGACAAAAAAAACATATATTATATAATATATCCTCTTAATTAATATGCAGATGTGTTGCCACACCACCACCGAGATCATCATGAGCAAAAAATGCGATTGTATTACATCTGCCAATTTGCGACAGTCAACATGCCACTGCCTCTTACTGCGTTAATTTCCTTGTCCATTTATTAAGCCACCTGGAGCTGCTTTTCAAATGTGCAAAGTGAAAGGTGATAGCCGTACGTACGCTACACCCGTACGCCTATTAGCTTGTCGAAGCTACGTTTTACTAAAATGTTTTCTTTGTATTACTCTGTGGATGAATACCTCGGCTTTACACTTAATTGGCTCAGACTGAGCGACGTGCATTAATTGCCCTTGAATAATGAAAAAATATTTTTCACAATTAACTCGATAGATATGCGTTTCGTAGTTATATCCAAATATAATATTACTAACTGTGGCCCGCAGTTTCACTCACGCGAAATCTTTCCATCCCTTTTTTTTTTAAGATAAAAAAATATTTTTATGTTTTTTATAACAAAAACCTTTTGTGTCTAGTAAACTAAAAGCAAATGTTTGTAGTAACTATTATACTCCAGTTAAATAAATAGATAGATTCAATTTAAAAGTAGTCTGTCCACCTCTTACAGGGTGAGGGAGGGAGGTGGCAGCTCACGCTGGATAAAACTCTTTGTAGTCGTCGTTACAAAAATACTACGGTTCGCTCCCGCACTCCAAATGCTTTTGCCCTTTTAATCATAAAACGTTTTAAATTTCCCAAATTTAGAATTTCCAAATTCATCGGAATTCCTTTGTACATTAATAGAACAATAATTGCAAGGTATAATTTGAGGCGAATTTGAAGGCAGTAGACATGTTTTGGATAGTAGTGTCACGCTGCATACATGCATGGTGCCGAATTGGGTCAGCACGACCGGAGCGTCGCTTTCACTTCACACTCATGAAACCGGCGTGAAGTGACAGCTGTGTTGTCGTATCTGTATATCCTCTATGCGGATGTCTATGTCGGCAGGCTATGACATGAAAATGGCTCCGATTGCTCGTTTGCCCCCGTATACTACAAAAAAATGATTGTAGTGATAGCCGTATACACTAGCGAATGATGATGTTGCTATCAAAAGTTATACAAAGTGATTGAGAGAAGAACAAACGAGTCATCCATTTAAATGAATTGCTTGCTTGTTGTCAAGATTTTGTTTCTTTGTGAGAACTATTAGAATCTTTAAATTTTGTATTTGAGATAAGATACATATTTTAAAACATGCTCTCTAATTCTATACATAGGTACTTTAGCTAAGGTATCAAATATAAGTTAAAGTTTTTAGTAATAGTTTTAGTGAATGTCGTGTTAGAAGCTATTTGGTAGTTTCGCCCACATCGTAGTAGGGACTGTTCAGAGGCAGCCGGGCAGTCATTCTTCGCCTAGTCCAGTCTGTCATTGGAGGAATCCTGTTACTTGCAGGTACGGCACCCTCTAATTATAGCGGCTGAAGGAACCCGCAGGGGCTTAGTCACTGTACTCAGTTGAGCCGGCCGGGCTCCTGGGTAGCGTACGTAAAGGTTCCCCTGACTTACCAAAAAAAAAATTAACAAGGGTCTAAGAGACGTTCCCACACGATCGTGTCTGTTTGTTTCATCTGTAATGCACCACCTCTCCAATATTTGCATTATAACATTATAACAATTCAATTATTTAAAAAACTTGTACGCCAGTTAATGAGTTATCAATGAAATATCTTATCTGTAGTAGTAGAGTAGTTATTTTATCCCTATTCAATTTGTGAAATCATATTCAAACACAAACAAAGATAAGCTTCGTACATAATTTAAACATTTAAGGACGTTTCATACCTGCGACCGCGATTTACTAGATTCTTAACGGGAATTCTTAATTTTACAGAAAAATATTTTAGGTTATTTTGTATGGTTATTTATCTGACTGCAATATCATTTTTTTCCTGTACAGGGAGGCAAAATAGTAATAATCCCCAAATTGAGCCACCAGATAGACAAACCACGCGAAATGACAACATAGCCACTACTTTATACGGTATCATTTGAGCGTGCTCTGCCAGGTCATATCGGCCCGCTGAGAGCTGAATATAAATCCGCTATAAATAATTATTATTACTTTACTTACTTTACTGGTATCAATTCAAATTTACCGTTCACTCGAACTCCTAAAAAATGATAATATGGTTATATTATTATAACCTTTTATTAATATTTTTTCAGTCTAATGGGATTTTTCTCCTACCTACTCCAAAACTATGAACATTTGTGTAGTGAGAGAAAAACCAGGGTCAAAAGTTTACTTAGTGTAAGTAATACAATTAAAATCGTTCTGTGTGTCTGTATCTATTGTGAAAGTTCATAATTCGTTGCTAACAAGCTGATCTAAGTGAAAGTGAATAATTCAAAGTTTGTAAAGCCTGTTAGTCTTCGCTAATCTATATATATAAAACTCAAACGTGACATAGCCATCTATCAACGCACAGCCCAAACCACTGGACGGATCGGGCTGAAATTTGGAATGCAGGTAGATGCTATGACGTAGGCATCCGCTAAGATTTTTAGAAATTCAATCCCTAAGGGGGTGAAATAGGGTGTAGAAGTTTATATGGATGTCTTAGAAATTCAACGCGGGTGAAACCGCGGGGCACAGCTAGTTTACTATAACTTGTGTGTAACAGTTTAGAATGTACCCAAACGGTACGGAAAATTTTAACGGTACGGACAGATTAAGATCTCTGGAACATTTTTGATATTGTTTATTCGTTAACTATAATCCACAAATATTATTATTATTATTATTCTTATTATGCAAACTAAAATAAGTTTTTACTATAATCATCCGATCTCAGATCTCGGCACGAATATTGTTGGCGTGCTTCTTTGAAGTATTGGGATCAAGGGTCAGAATGGGAACTTGACACCATTGCACGGTTCCGACGTCGTAGTAGGGACAATTTAGAGATGGCTTGACAGGCCCAAAGGAGAAGACTGGCCTTTTCTCCTAGGCAAGCCTGTCGCTGGAGGGATCATGTTGCCGGCAAAAAAAAATGCTATTTTCTTATCGTGCTGTTGGATATGGACCTTGTCAGCAAATACGTTTGTCTGCGAATATATGCAGAAAATCCTTTATTTGTTTCATCAGGATTTACGATGAAATGCTAATATTTTGCAAGTAAACTTGGTGAATATCCTCCCTCCTTTCTGTGGAGTCAGAATCAGGCAGGGTACACCTGTGCCTGAGTCGTGAGATGAGGTTCCTTTTTTTAGATTCTAGATTCTGGACATCAAAAACAGATGTTGGTGATGTATTTTAGTGTTTACAAACAAATAAATTCCTAAATTTGTAAACCATTCATATTTATGATCTAGTTAGCGATCGATTACAATATATAACAGATGTTATATTTGCATTACTTTTCATTTAAAGCGCATTTCAATCAATCAATGAAAGTATTTTAGTTATTTCAGGAAAATCTAAAATTTTGATTAAATACTTACAGTCTAGTACAGTACAGTAGTCTTAAAAAATATCATGTTTAAAAGCATTTAGCAGATAACAGCTTTTGATTTTACAAAAAGTATGTTTAATGCCGTATGATAAAGAAAAACTTTAGATGGGAAAAATAAAAAAGTTAGAATTAGAGATTTTTTTGGAAATAACATCTTTATTTTTGTATTTAAATACCTATTTTCGACAGCTTTGTTTAAGATAAAAAGAAAACAATTCTACAAAAGTTATTTGCAGAGCTACTAAAAGGAACATGAACTTGATTGTTCCGTGCCTTTACGAGGAAAACTTGTGAGATGAGATGGCCGTCGAGAGATGCTCGGAGATAATCGGCTGCCGGATCAGCGATCTGAGGAGGAAGGCTTCGAGTGGAAGACGGGTCTAGAGGGGCGGGCAACAAACTGCAACTAGAGTAACAAGCAAGGGGCATCTTAAAATTATGTTAACGTTCCCGAACTTATGGTACAGTAAGGTACTCTTATATATTCTTCTTAGTTAATAATTATCCCAATTTAATAATTATTATATTTTTTGACTCTTTATACACCGTTTCATCCAATCTCTTAAATACAGGGTTAAGGAAATGAACATCATTCCAAGGCTGTGTTTTAAATTTTATCGTCTAACATGGGACAAATAAATTTTATCTAACTATATTTTTATACTTTTTTATTTTATAAATCGAATGTATTGTTGATTCTGAACCAAAACCTGAAAATTTGGCAGGTGACCAAAAATAATCCTGTATATAATAATAATAATCAGAGCTACATCACCAATTATTGTATCAATATTATAGAACAGATATAATTTTTTGTCATACGTTAAAATTATTTGTCTTAAAAATCCAATAGCTACGTGGAAGAGAAATAAATTATGAATATATATAATATATGATTTTTCGGGAAATTTTGTAAGTTTACCGGTAACCTTGAGCAAATCAGGAGCTGGGCTCCGCGGTTTGGAGGAGTTTTACAACTTGTTCGCGAATTCGTATCTCGAATAACTGAGTCGGGATATTATAGCGCTGATTATAAGGGACGCAACGTTATATTTCATCCACATTTGTTGGTTTTCAATGCTATTAACTTAAAATGTATGAATATATAAATATTAAAACATGACAGATATAAGAATTGTAGATGTTTGGAGGAAACGCAAGGATTATTATATAACTTCAATATTAACTGAAATAACGATTCGAAAGTGTTTTCATTCGTTTTTTAATTGGTAATAATTACTAGTACCTATTAGTGAATTAGCTGAATTGATGTAGGTGGAATAGTGTATCCCCCAAAGATGCTGCCTGCCATCTTGCTGTGGTGGGGGTGATGGCTTGCCTCTGTGATCCCCAAGGCTATGCCGGACAGGCTTAGGGGGAGAGGACAGATTAAGAGCAGCTCAGCTGGGGGGACCCCACTCGTCCCTCTAAATCAACAAATTGTGGGATGGATTTGGACGACTAGCGGGTCCTATTTAGGACGCATTGGTATGATTTGGCATAGCAGCTGAAGGCACCTAAGGATCAACAAAAAAGGTGAAGTAGTTATACTATATTTACGAAGAAAGTAGGAGAAAGTATTATTGACTTAGAATTATTATAAACAAACATTTTCACATTTCATACTTGTGAAATTCACATTTTTGAAATTCAAATACAAAACAATAGAGAGGAAGGTTTAACAAGCATAGAAGTATAATTCAGCCGTAAACAATTGTTTAAATAAACACACAAAAGAGCCATTCAAATTGTCGCTATTATTTTATGGTGATTCATTTTTATGTTCCTTCTTTTTATGTGCCTCATAAAAAATATGTTTGAGTTTGTTATTTCGACCACGTCACTTAATTTATTGAAATATAATATCAGGGGACATGAAAATTATCTGCATGAAGAAATGTTAAAAAATAGATTATTTAATTATAAACATGATGAAAAAACAGTTTACACAACAAAATAGTTAAGTTAGTAACACAAAAAATATAGAGAGGCTAATCTAAATTTATGCATAAATATACTACATATTTTAAACCAGCTTTCACCCGCAGTTTCGACTGCGTGGAATTCAGACTTCAAAAATGGGGTTATTATACACATACACCTTCCTCATGGATCATTATATCTATTAAAAACTCTCTCAAAATCTGTTGCGTCATTTTAAAGATCTAAGCATACAGACACACAGACTGCGGAAAGCGACTTTGTGTTATACTATGTAGTGATAAAATGTATCTTAAATGATTAATAGCGCTATGCTTTACAGTAAAGTGCTATAATACTATCAAAAGACAACTAACACTGTAGAATGTACATAATAATACGTTTGTGCGATATAACACATACGGCAGGATACTGATTTGAGTATACTACAACTACAAGTGCGTGACACAACTACAATAATAAGTCACCTGCTCGTTCACCTTATACTATAAAAACTACAAATCTAAAAGTATTATTAGAGAAAAAATATCACAAAAATTGTTCAATTAATTAAAAAAATTTGTTTGCTCGTATCAACTAGACGTGCAGCTCATTAAACTTTATTCGTATAAACATAATTAAATTTTATGTCTGAACCACGAGATAATACGTTTTATGAGCCATTTTTAAACGAAACAAGATTACTTTTCGCCATTAAAGTTATTATTCAGTGTTTCATGAATATAAAAGAAACACTTATTCCAAAATCAGCTTCGTAATATCGTGTTATTAACTTCCTAAATAAGAAAATTAAAATCTTGTGACATTTTTTTTCTATTATTATGTGGTCTATATTATGTAGTACATCTCTTAGATATAAATGCAATGTACTACACTTGTAGTTTCATATTTCTTAGATATAAATATCTTAAGGTGATTTTAAGTGAAAATGAAAGGATTGCTGCACAAAAAAATAATAATGGTCTCATTTTGAAAGTCTCCAGTCGTAGATGTGTAGAAAGTAATAAAAAAAATGTAATGAAATATAATTTAAATATTAATTATTATCGAAAAACAACTGAACTATTTTAATATTATAAAAATCATTTGCATTACATTTATTTGTCATAGTTTTTTAAATTATGGAATAAACTGAAGAGTCAATCAAGCAGCCATTAGTGTTTCTGTATGCGCCTATTTTTTCAAAAAAATACGACATTTTTTTTCAAATACTGCTTATAAAAAATAAACTTTAACTCAATGAAGACTTAAATAAATAATCCTACTAATATTATAAATGCGAAAGTTTGTAAGGATTGATGGATGTATGGATGTTTGTTACTCTTTCACGTGAAAACTACTGAACGGATTTTCATGAAATTTTATAATAATATAGCTTATAATATAAGCTATATTATTTATATATTATAAAAATTTTATAATAATATAGCTTATAATATAAGCTATATTATTATAAAATGATATATTATATCAGAGTAACACAGGCTGTAATTTATCAATATGTATATATAAGTATAATACTTTAGTTGGTACCTCGACATGAAATACACTACAGTAAAGGAACGGGTTGACAATTCGGCCACTTAACATTACATGATACCATGACAACATATATTCCAATAATGACATGACAACGTCTATCGGGTCAGCTAGTCATCAATAACAATTTTCCGCTTCATTAGAAACAAACAAACAACTACGTAACTTTTAAGCTTGTCAGTTATCTTTACTACTCGCTATTTTTGGTAATAATTTTGAATAGAAAGTGTACATTCGTATGTACCCTTTCTATTCAAAATTATTTTGCCACGATCGACAATGTATAGTGAGATCAACCTATAGATCAAATCGTTCACGGAAGCGTATGAAAATTGAATGATGAATAATGATTTATTATATTTATTTAAAAAATAATGTATTACAGCGTCTTATTTCCTCGTAGCATGTTTTTATATCCGACTCGTAGTAAAGTCGTGCAGTCACACGCGACGCGCCGCGGGCGATACAGCTAATCATATCAATTTGTACGCAGGCGATATTTCCCAATCAATTCCCGCTTTGTATTTCATCCCGCATTTATATTGGTGTATGGACATTATTAATTATTATTAGTACAGGAATATACACTGCGTGGATATTAGTAGTGCAATGCTGCATTACAAACGAATTGGGCAGGCACGGCGAATTACCACACGCTCCCAAGATGCCGGGGTAAAGTGACAGCTACCTGCGGCTTGTAATGAGGTGGCCTATTGGAGGAGAGGAGGAAAGAAGGGCAACGCATGTGCATAACAATCATGCATGTATCCATGTGCGTCGGTAGTTGTCAAAAGGCTCCGACCTGCTCGTTTGCTACCTTTACACATTATAAAACAAAGTGACTCTCCGCCGTCGCGTCGGTGTGTCTGTGTGCTTAGATCTTTAAATTTACGCAACAGATTTTGATTGGGTATTTTTAATAGATAGAGTAATTCAAGTGGGAGATTTATAGTGTATAATTACTTAATTTTTTAAGTCTGAAGTCCACGCTAGCGAAGCTGCGGGCAGAAGTTATGAAGTATATGTATAAAGAAAAAGCAAATGTAAATATAATAAATTAAAAATACACAACATACGTTTATATACACTTTAGTAGTGGAGGGAGCGTGAGCCATATAATGATGATGATGATGATGATGATGATGATGATGATGATGATGATGAAAGCGTTAGTAGCATAATGAACGTATCTATTATGCGCAAGGAGTCGAGATAAATTCCTGCATCGAATCGTAGGGAGCGAAAGGCATCTAGATCAACTCGTCATGAGGAATTTAATTTTTCCTGAGGCACGTAAGTCGTAACCCAAAATATTGAGGTCTGGAATAGACCTTATAGTTCACGTAGAATATCTAGACTATACATTTTGCAACAACACATTTTGTGAACAATGGATTTTGTTACTTAATTAAAATTGATATTAAACAAGCATGTATTTGACTAGTCAACATAAATACGCTTTTAATTATATCGTTGTATTTACTTTTGTGGTGAATTGATATTTACCTTTGTATTGAATTAACAATATACTTACGTATCACATTTATATGTGACGGCGCCTGACCTAATTAATAATTGAAAAACAACACCTGCATAACGCAGGTGGTGTTTGTGACAAATAAGTAATTAACAGACAATCTATATAAAGAAGGTTCACGCCCACTAGAGAGATCTTTCGAGTGTCAGTGTTCGCCCGGTGTACTTGCGGTACCGTGGCCACGTTACATAGTGAATTCGTTATATCGTGACTCTGTCCAAAAGTGTGATATTTAGTAAAAGTTATTAGAAGTGAACTACTGTGTTTTATTAAACAAAGTGTGAATCCAAGAGTTGTTTTATTACCAACGTAGAACATATCATGTCGGCCATCCTAACCCTATATCAGAAGTGGTAACCGAACAGCAGCGGTGAACGAGGTGAGAATTCTGGACGAGAATAACGAAGATAATCCTTTGAGATGCAGAATGCGATAATGAAGGCACTGGTTGAAGCGATGAACAATCCACAACATGCTAAGCATCAAGTGAGTGGCAAATGAGCTGGAGCTCAGGCAACGAAATTTAGTCTCATCGATCGAAGCAATAAAACGTCGCCAAGCTGTGGTGGTGCTCCATAACTGATAGTTCCACGCCTGAACAACAGCAAGAAGACTCCTGCACTTTAATAATTGCACGCTGTAAGACGTTGAGAGGTATAGCTTTTTCGTACCTGTCGTGCGTATCGTATTCTATTTATGCGAAAAGTATTGAGCGTAACGGATCAACTAAAACATATGGTGAGCGGTTTCAATTTTATTTTTTTGTTTTTGATGGCTTGTGAAATTTGAGAGTCAACATTACCTTAGCTGTCACAAGTATCCTATTCCTTTTACTTAAAAAAAGAGCCTAATGAGCAAGCTAAAATACAGGGCGAATAGTTTTCCTTTTACTTGGACCGTTTCATTTATTTCCGATATTCCGGAATATTCTCTATCGGAAGGGTAGCTAACAAATTTTTAAGCTCACAAGTACATTGTCGTTGATAAAATTTTTCATGTACCTCCATGTACATTTTTATTGTTATATTTGTCAAAGCAGTTCTATTATAAAATTGAGGGTCGTACTTGATACAATTTTAAAAATATCTGTGTTAATTTTTCAAGTACTGATGATTCGAATGTGTTTTTACCCCTTTGTGCGGATACCGATGAATTGATCATTAGCAAAAGACTTTTACATCTCGTTAATGATTAAAAACGGCTATAACGTTCATATTTCATTATAAAATCTGTGTTCCAAATATTTTTTTTAGTAGGACCTATCTGAGAAAAAAAACTAAAGAATTTACTTATGGGGATAGTGACTTTTTAGTTGTAATTATAGTTGTTTTTGAATAACGTTCTGCGATGGAGCCAAAATATCATTAATAGTTTAGAGACTACTTACATTATAATTTTGATATCCCGTGTACAGATTCGTAAAATTGTTTTATAGTAGTATGACGTACCTTTTTATGAAACGGATGGTTTATTGGTTCTTTTTTTTTTATGAGTAACTGATAAGTTATTTTGTAAGGTTTAAGAAATAAAATTAAGAAAGGATCTTATTTTAAATAAGAATAGTTTTTTTGTAAAAGTGCCATCTGTTATTCTCTCGCGTAAATACAGATCGACTTATTGATAGACTAAGTGTCTAGTGTCTAATGTAATAAAATGTGCAACAACCTTTTGGATAGTTACGTAGTGCATAGTGCTTATAACCTTGAGAGTTGTAAAGAGGACGAATGAAATTAAATTAGAACATTGCTTTATAATATTGTGCCATGATTTTTTTATTTCTAATACATTTTATCTTTTTCATGTTTGTGAGCCACTAAACTGGCCATTGAAGTTGACACAGCGGCGACACAGCGAGCAGCGCACCTTATGGACATTGGCTGCGCATCGGTGACGACGAGCGCTCCTCGCGGGTAACTGCAGCGCATAGACGGCCAACAGCGCTCATCAGCTGCTCTGCTGCGTCAATACAGTCGTTGGTACAGGTTATCGCTGTAGATTGTATCGTTGATACAACATATGGATGTTTTGGTAAGGTCTTTACTGTATTTTTCGACCATGTGTTATTTTAATAGAGCATTTATAACAAATAAGATGTCTAGTCAAGTTTTGTTCCAAGCTTTTAACTAAAAGTTTACATAGATGCCGTACACATTTTCTCTTAGAATTTAAATTGTTAATGATGTAACGAAAATCTTCTGGTTAAATAAAATGACAACGATGTTTTTTAAAAAAAAAGGGACACGGCTCTTGATGTAATTCTTACAAACCCTTAATGCGTAATTTGAATAGTTATAGCTAGTCAATTTGAACGACATTGTGAGACATTGTTTTTGGTTTTGGATATTGCTAGACAAAGAGGGTGGTGCATTGAGTCTTGTTTATATTTAGTAGATGATACGAGATACGATGATAGATGGGACGAGAAGTATGTAAAATCAATGTGGAAATCCTGTATCGTTAACGCCCTCTACAGGCGCAAGAGTTTATCTCGACTCTTTAAAATTTGAGCATAATTGATCACCCCACACATGTAATAGATAACTCAACACCATTAACGTCTTTTAATATAGATTTAATGGTGAAATATCACAATGATAATGATGTATGAGAGTGTTCAATTAAACTTTACTCAACACTTTTTTGTTACCTACTGTTTTTATTTTTTACTTTAATATTTTAAAGGACTGTATTTTTGTAATAGGTCTTATTTCTACCTAACGCAATACGTAATAAGCTAATAAGTTATTTTAAACAAATCATCCGGAGATATATACCCCGTGGCGAAGCAAGCGATAGTGCGATGTAATTCCATGTGAACGCTATCTAGTGGTGACGGTGAGTAGTGATTCATAAATATTTCAGTACAAATCCTTATCCGAATTATACAAGAGAGTAGCATAAAAATATTTTATTTAGAGCGATCTGGTTAAAAATCTGTTAGGCGAGTATATGTACAACTCGTCTATATGTTGAATTGCCAACAGAGGCCAGGGGTTGTATTTATATTGTGGCTTTCAAAGAGAATTACTTCATGCAATTTATTTTTGGCGCGTCCGTAGACACCGTGAAATGTGACATTCAAAGGAGGCTGAACTTAGTGGGCCCAAATATAAGAAGTTAAGATGTAGTCTAAAAAAATGGTCCTATTTTTTATATAAAAATAGCAAAAAATCAGGACATTTAGCAATGTGGAGACGGAGAAATATAAAAAAAATATATTTCATGACAAAATCGATTAATTGTTGAATAATCGGTTAAATATTTAAAGAAAAATAAAACCTTTGCCCTACATGTAAATGTTTGAAGAATACATAAGCATCATAATATAATATAATTTCATAACAAAACATCAATAAACCAAACTATAACTAAAAATATAATTATTTATTTCTAGTCGATTTAAATCATCGTAATGAATTGTATAAGCTGTGAGAATTTTATGATAAGCTGTCACTTGATACTTCGATACTTTTGACAGTTATTTTTTGCTCACTCGTTTCGTATTTCCCGATGCGTTCTGAGTGCTTATGTGATTATTTTAGATTCCCGACGATTAGTGCTTTGTTTTTACGGACTCCGTCCCTGCTTACCTCGTACGACCCTGGCTTTCATTGGACACCGAAGATCGCTCGCACGTTTGACTTGAATTTATTATTTTGGACTTTATCGCTGGCTAGCGGATTGGATATTGTTAAAATGATGGATCGCTGTGTTAACTGTGGAATAGCAACTAATACTTGCAATACACTAGGCAGATGAGCCTTATTATATGGTACCTAAGCTGGGCTAGGTACCGAGATAATATTGTCCCCCTGCACAATTTCTGGATGACATTTTAATTATAATTGAAGAACAATAAAAAATATGTTTTAACATGTTTTATTACTCAGACATTCTTTCCCTCTGTACAAGTTTATAATATTTATAGTAGTATTATTTTACTCTGTGATTTATAGTATAGGAGAAATGTAGAGTATCTCTGGTTATAAGTATATTATCTATGGAGAACCTATTACAAGTATGGCACTACCTCTTAGTCTCCTAGTCCTCCGAGGTATATAGAAACGATCTAAGCCAATTAGTGCTTACAAAAATTATCTAAAATCGATATTATTTTGTTAATAACATTGTCCCATTCCTTGAGTCCTATTAAGAGATAATTTTGAAAATACTGTCTGTATTTTCAAAATTATATCAAATAGGACTATTTTTTTTTATAAATAGGAGTATTACTTCAAAAACAACAGTCAGAAATTAGTCTTATTTTTAAGACGGTGGCGGTGCGAGCTAGATATTGTATGTCGTATTTATCAGACCATAGAGGTCAAAAGGTTAAATATAGTAAGCATTGGTGTATAAAAAGACCTTTTGAACTTCAGGTTTTTTTTTTTATTGTATAGGAGGGCAAACGAGCAGTTGTAGCCATTTTCATGACTACCGACGCCCATAGACATCTGCATAGACTACAGATGCGCTGCCCCCCTTTCTCCTCCCACCTCCTGGACCACCGGCTACTTACACACCGCACGAAACGCGACAGCACAGCTGTCACTTCACGCCGGTCTCGTGTAAGCGAGAGGTACGTCCCCGGTCGTGCCGGCCCAATTCGGCTGCATGCTTGCGTGGCACTACCCTTTTACTAATTCCGGCGGTATCGTATTCTGACAGTTCAAGATTGCAACATAACCTCACTTTTACTAAACCTCCATTATCTCTGCTCTTAGATTGTCAAAAACGTATAGAAGTTCTTGCGAGGGACTAGAAACTTGAAACCTTTTAATTAATACCCTTTTTATTTTATTACATTTGAGCCCAGAAATGTATGGAATCGTTTCAGTCTCCTTTATTTATAAGATAAAAATTGTACCGCAATCATCTGTCCACTAAATTGGACAGCAGAAATTATCAAAGCATGTGATTTACATTTTAGAGAATTTGTTGGTATAGCTGAAGCTTTTGCTTCTATTCACAATAACGTCTTGTCTTAATTACAGAGGTAGAAAAAATATCAAATATATTTTTCGGCAGAAATGAATTGTTTTAAAAACATTTCATGCTTACTTTTGAATTTGCCGCAAAAAAATCACACCTTATTTTATGAATGCAATTGTCATAGAAAATAATAATATGCAGTTCCATCCTGCTGTGTGAACATGTTTAGATCTTTCAAACAACGCAACGTATTTTTTTTCGAAGCATAGCAAATAGAGCTAGCGGACTCTACATAAGACTGTTTTTGTTCTGTTAAAGTATGTAAAGACTCATGATTCAAGATAATCCTACTAATATTATAAATTCGAAAGTTTGTGTTTGTTTGTTAGTCCTTCAGCCAAAACCTGATGGACCGATTTTCATGAAATTTGGCACACATATAGAGGTAATTAGGTTTAACACATAGGATAGTTTTTATTCCATAAAAATGTTTCTATGGGATGCCATGGGAATTTTTATTTTCCATGGGAACGAAATTTAGGCGGATGAAACCGCAGGGCGCAGCTAGTAATAAATAAATAAATATAAAATCTCTCAAAGTTAATACTCTCTAGATTATATTAAAGGCACAATAGGCGGCCTTATATCTTTAAAGCGATGTCTTATAGGCAACTATCACTTGAAAGATGTGTTTCGTAGACACATAGGCATGTAAACATAACTAAACTTATTTTAATCAATAAAAACTTATCCTAATAAACTAACATCAAAAACAAATAAGTATGTAAAATTCATATTGTGGAAACTGCATACCAGCGGGAGAGAAAAAAAAGAAGAAAAGAAGAAGACAAAATCAAAGTAATGAAATTACACTTACATTGAGGACAATGTTATTTATGAAAATAGAAATAAACATTTTAATTTTAAAAGTGATATAAGTGTACTAAGTATTATTGTGGAATTATTAAGATGTATGATAACCTCAAAAATTCTTTGCAAACTCTGATCTATCCCTAATCTAATTTTATTTAATTATAAGTTATGATTATTACCAAAATTAATATAACTATTATATATTAACGTATTTTCCCATCAAATTTCATAAGTTGTTAGAGATTCGCACTAAAACTGTAATGTAACCACCGTGTCGACGCCCTTACACTCGTGTACACGTTATTTGAAAAAATAACAAATTGCTTTTTTATGTAACTTTTATGATAAGCACTTTACCATTACCGCTATATAGGGAATTACCGTTTTGTTTTGAACACTTGAAGGGATTGAAATTCAATGTTATTATGCTACACTTTTACTATGTAATATTCCTTTAGATTTAAGTCAAAAGTTTCTGTGATTTCCAATTGTTAAATCCTTCTCTCGAATTACCGCTGAACAGTCGTCTTGCTGTTCATTTAATGAGACCAACAGACAGATAACTTGACGAAAAGTATTCTTCTAGCGCGTCATCTAAAATGGTCTACAAATAATATCTCAGCATTACAGACTGATAGCTATGCTTATTGTGCTAGTAACTCTAGTTACATGTGCTACGAGAACTTTCGTGTTACCGTAAAACTACTCAGTTCACGCTGGGTCGGTTTGGTTCGATCACTTACTCAATTCTTTTGCCTTTTTTTACTTAGATAAAACACATTATATGATTTTGGTTTATACTAGTTGCGTCAGTATTCAATATAGTTTTATTGTTCAGATACGAACATACAACAAGAATATAACTTATATTAATATATATTATGACAGATGTGTAGCAATACAAAAAGCAACTCGTATAATTTCCAGTTCTGCTGTTGCAGAATTGCTCTATTAGTCAGCACTTGCAAACAGTAGTCATTTGTTTTAATTAACCAATAATGTTGTAAACCGTAAACTCCCATTGTCATAATCACCATCAGCGTCTGTTATAATGAACAAGTCGTGTAATTAATGAAGGAACTTTACAACCCATGATCCACTCTGAATGCATTAATTAAATGAAGTACGCGAGCTGTTTGCTTAATGTAATCCAGCCACTACCGATTATATTACATTTAAATGTTTGTTGATACTACATTTAAATGTTTATAATCATCATTATAATAATAATAATAATAATAATAATAATCATCATCATCACAAGTTATTTGATTAATTTATTAAATATCAGCAGTTGTGACCTGGAATATTACTAAAGGAGCAATGAAAAAGGGGCTTTAAATTGCTTAATATACCTACGCGTAATATTGAAGAAGTAGCACAGCACACAGCGCACAGCACAAATTTACTTAAGTAAATTTGAAAATATATCAAAAGTTATTGTAGGGACAACGATTCAAGATTTATAGCTATTTATGGATAGAATAATGGTAAGAAAATATTCCCACAGTTTAACATACAATACATGTATACAATGCAATAATTTGCCTAAAGTTTGTTGCCGAAGTGACGAAGCAAGAACAAAGAAATGATTTAAGCTTTGTGTCAGTGTTTTATTACAAAATAAACGAGCGAGATTTCCGATTATCTGGTTTTGTCAAAATGTCTTCCTGAACAAAGTTAAGGTAAACGGTTCTATGTAAATAATTTAATTACTAAATACCCATTAAACTTTTCTAACACAGTTATAATTGATTTTTAATCAAAGCGAGCTAAAAGTTGATCTTACTAAGTTTATTATTAAACGTAAATTTGATTGGAGTCGTTCATTAACTGGAGTAAATTAAAGCATACAAACTTTTGTAACATTAATGCTCTGTGTTGCGCGCCTCAAGTTTGTAGCAAGTAACATTTAAATTAGAGCAAATCTACAGGATTAAACTTTTGGAGACATTGCGACGTAATGTATGCGCCGTGTCACGCGTCAACGTGATTTGATTTGAAATTGTATTTTAGAATTAATTACTTAATAGCTGTGTCCCGTGAAGAAACCTGTTATAGTAAGTTATTCAGTACATAAGTTACAACACTTCCCAGTTTAATAAAACTCCTTTTAGTAGGCTTGTTAAGTATTAAACATCTGTCCATCCAGATTTTAGCGCAATATTAGTGATGCTTTTAGCGCTAAACTGCATAATTTGGTATTTCGATTAATTTGACTAGTGTTAAACTAGATCTGAGAAACGTGTTGTCTAACATAACAAAACGCTAACAAAAGAAACATTAAACAGTATCAATAAAACATAATTTGAATTAAGGGAAACAAAAGCTCGTAATAGAATATCATAAATAATATGAATAATCATTCGTTTCCTCGACTTCATAAAGCTCATTAAATAAACTTTTCTTTGTTTCTACTCTCCATCAGTTACAATATTATGAAAGCTTCTATTTCATATTTACTTTAGAAAAGATTGTTGCTTTCATCATGATCAGCGACATCATTCATTTTGTTCTATTTATCCGATGGTCATTTGACGGAAAAGTCGGCAGGGAGGGAACACTTCTGCATAACAAATATGCGAATGTCTATGGGCGTTGGTACCCACTAAAATATGTTTTTATCATTGTAGTGTATACTTACTTCTTTTTTTTTATGGTATAGGGGGGCAAACGAGCAGTTGTAGCCATTTTCATGACTACCGACGCCCATAGACATCTGCATAGAGACTATACAGATGCGCTGCCCCCCTTTCTCCTCCCACCTCCATGGGCCACGGGCTACTTACACACCGCACGATGATAATATAATATTATATATCCGTAAACATGATATCTAAGATATACATATAATGTAATAAACTAATATCGGCTTCCTGACTTCACACGCCAAGAGTCCCAGTATCAGACCTCAGTCCCACAGCCCTGCTCTCTAGGCAGTGATCTGTATAGTTCATTATTTGACTCACTCATCTTCCAATGACTCTCATTGGTCGATTCTCCGTGTTCGTTCAGCAAGACGACAGATTATAAATTTAATAGATCATACAGACAATATATCATATTACGAATATTAACAATTCAGTTCTAACCCTGGATTATTGCGCAGTGGAAGGAACGATATACTCAGGGCTCAAATCAGAATGAACTTTGTCTGCGATTACGCAGAGCTAAATTAAACTTAATAGGTGCAATTACCTTGTGTCTCCGGGGTCCGGCTTAATATATATCACATTAACCTCTAAAACCTATGGCCATAAATTTCAAGCATGTAATGAGAGATACTTAGCCTTCCGTGAAGCTGCAATCCGCCCGAAATATAAATCTTCTTAGGCAAGCCTCTCAACAATGGTTTTCAATTGTATATGTATTCAACTTATACACAACACGAATGTCTCAAAATCAATCACAAGTTCATTTAGTTAGTCAATTTATTTACACTCCCGATAATATCAAAAGGGGAACCAACACTTAACTTAAATTAGCAATCATAAACTCAAGTCTCAAATTATGTACGCGACCAATCTCATCGGCATCAAACAAGGCGTAAGCAATTACAATTAAGAAAGAAAGAAGAAAGAAAGAATTTTTATTGGGAACAATAACAATTATCAAATTTACAGACACACATTAATATATATAAACAAACAAACTTGATAAAAGTACTGCGACCAATAGAGGTGGCCACTCAGCATTTGTCATATCAATATAAAATAATTACAACAATAAAATCAAAAATATGGCGTCTCGATCACAAATCACGCGTCGCAACAGCGCGGCAGCGACCGACGCGGCCTCACGCGGCCCACACCGGTATTACATATTGATTACATTAATGACGTGGAACACGCCTAGATGGCAGCCATATGGTTCAGTACAATTACATATTTATTTATTTAGTTATTATAGCCTGTACACTACAATCATGATAAGCTAAACTAAGTTTGATGAGCATCGGCTAGTCCTTTGATGTGGTGCGAATGAAATAAAGTTTAGTGTTGAATGAAAACCCATTTAATGTATGAATGAGAGCAAGAAATGAATAATTCCGTGCACAGAATAACAAGGTATGTAAATGAAAAACCCTCAAACAAAGGCCGTGTAAATATGATCAGTGATTGACAGCGGGTGTACGGACGAT
>LUGF01033054.1:434873-453967 GCA_001625245.1 Calycopis cecrops | reverse complement strand
TCTCCGGGGTCCGGCTTAATATATATCACATTAACCTCTAAAACCTATGGCCATAAATTTCAAGCATGTAATGAGAGATACTTAGCCTTCCGTGAAGCTGCAATCCGCCCGAAATATGAATCTTCTTAGGCAAGCCTCTCAACAATGGTTCTCAATTGTATTTGTATTCAACTTATACACAACACGAATGTCTCAAAATCAATCACAAGTTCATTTAGTTAGTCAATTTATTTACACTCCCTATAATATCAAAAGGGGAACCAACACTTAACTTAAATTAGCAATCATAAACTCAAGTCTCATATTATGTACGCGACCGATCTCATCGGCATCAAACAAGGCGTAAGCAATTACAATTACAACAATAAAATAAAAAATATGGCGTCTCGATCACAAATCACGCGTCGCAACAGCGCGGCAGCGACCGACGCGGCCTCACGCGGCCCACACCGGTATTACATATTGATTACATTAATGACGCGGAACACGTCTAGATGGCAGCCATATGGTTCAGAACAATTACATATTTATTTATTTAATAAGCTAAACTAAGTTTGATGAGTATCGGCTAGTCCTTTGATGTGGTGCGAATGAAATAAAGTTTAGTGTTGAATGAAAACCCATTTAATGTATAAATGAGAGCAAGAAATGAATAATTCCGTGCACAGAATAACAAGGTATGTAAATGAAAAACCCTCAAACAAAGGCCGTGTAAATATGATCAGTGATTGACAGCGGGTGTACGGACGATGGATGGCTTGAACAATCTGCTATTGTTGGCGGCGGCGAGCCCCAAACTCAATAATAGAACTACAAAGAGCTTTGTGTTGCCTCGCCAACCGCCGCGACCTTAAAATAATTGTAAAATTGAAAAGGTCTTGCGCTGATTATAAAAACAGGCTTTTTCTTGTTACTTATAAGATGATCATTTTGTAAATATGATATCTATGTATAAATTGCTAATATTTACATTATATTCAGTAATTTTTAGGATATTTTGGTATAAAAATGTTCATTTTTTTATAATTTGAATGAGAATCTAGTACCGAATACCCTGCTGTAGTGATGAAAATAACTCACCAGTCAACCTGTAGATAATAAGGATTCAATAATAAGGGTATTTCTTTGTTCCAGGTAAACATGGAATGCAGCAAATTTTCAGAGTGGAACGAAACAACGCAATTTGATCGTAACGAAAGTAGATGAAACCAAAATGTGTAATAGCGGTTTTTGATATTTTTGGTCAATGTCTATTTAAAAGTCTGCCAATACCAACAAGTTCAAACACAATTTGGTGTAAGAGGGAATGTTGTTACGAAAGGAGGGAAGTATCCAAATGCTGATAAGCCAAACGCTTAAAACATATTGTCCTATCATACATACGCTATGGCAGAGCTAAGCTGTCGTAGCAAAGCTACATAGACGTAGCTTCACAAAAATATAAAGAAATAGTGCTACATCGAAATTCTATTTCGATACAGTGCACGTGCTTCGTTGTCTTAACTGTGCAGAAACATTTAACAACACTATTCTACAATATCAAAGTTGTGTGCTACGCTAACGTAGCTGCGTTACGTTGTCGCAGTACTGAAATTGCTACGGTACCGTAGATGTCCTATGCTGTGGTATTTATACTACGCAATTGTAACTGTGCTACGATGTAGCAGTTGTGTTACGATGTCGCAGTTACGCAATGCTATCATAGCCCCACCGCGACAATGTGGTATCTTCTTCGCGGGGGATATCATAATGGCCTTACACTCATTAGTAGTAATCAAAATTCTTTAATATTCACAACTTGTTACCCCTAGATAAATTTTAATTATTTTTCTTCTATTTGCTAAGCAGCAAATAAAAGTTGATATAAAAGAAATCTTTTTTCCTCACCATTCTGAGTTTCATATCGCCGATAATTTACAAAGATTCCATCTCTGTGTCTCGCGCCAATGCGGCGTTTCAGATTTTCTCGAAAAATTTATTTCCTTGGATAAAATATAGCGTCTTATTTCAGCGAGCAAAATTTTATTATATAATGTAAATCGACAATTATAACTACTACTACTGGACCCGTGAAGTGAATCTTTTTTGTAATTAGAAACTAAATTTCATATGACATGTTATGACATCGTAACTAAAGTAAACAATTCGTGTATAACTTTCAATGTATTTTATATTAATGTTTCAAATGAATGGTAATCTTTTATTTATTAAATAAAAGTACTTTATAAACATTATTATCTAAAAATATTAGCCTTCTGCACTTCTCTTACACGTAAACTATATTGTTGTGTGCCAAATTTCATTCTCCTCCGTCCGCGCAATTTTCGTAAAAATGTTCCTAAAGTTTTTGCCTCACGTATTAATATATAGATAATCACCTTTTTCAAAGTGTTACGAACGTTGTTAATGTCAACCAGGCCATCTTCAGCTGGTGGCTGGATGGTCCTCTAAATTGGGCACCCAACTCGCGCAAGCCATACGAAACGCGACATAATAACTGTCTTATGTAAGCAAGGGCCTTTAAGATGGCTTCAATACTTATCTGTGCCACAAATAATATATCCTTAACTGTAAGCTTTCCTCTTTGATTTACTTGTGCCCATCTCTGCACTGAATCGAACTTAATTTAAAATAAATTACTTATAAACACAAATTTACAAAATGTCGACAGAAGAAATGTTTTCATCTGCGCGCCGGTACTCATAAAAACTCAATTACTTAAAGTGGTCCACTTATTTTACTCCTCAGAATGTATCTTTCTTCATTTCATTAAAAAAATCATTCTGCGAGGTGAGATTTTTTAAGATAAAGACGTTGTCCTAATTTCTTTCACAACAACTGCTAAAATTATTTCTAATGATCGTTTCGCACTCTTGTTGGCCTACATTTTATCGGACAACATAATATAAGCTCACTATTCTTATTAATTCACTGCCACACAATAGCTCAGCGCCAAAACAGTTAAACTAAATTAAATGCCAAAAATTAATTTTAAATAAATAAATAAATAAATAAATTCTTTATTTTCTCTCTGATACTATGATGATGGATGGATGTACATAGATAACTTAGTTATGATAGGGTATGCTTAAAATAGATTTTTTTAAAAATACACTTATCCTAGTAATTATTAGTATTGCTGTTACTGTTACGTTCGTTAATTTCCTTGATGGCAGTTGTGGCTCTCGTGATTATTATTGTAACGTGAGAAATATTACAATAACCCCGTGAATGTTTACTATGTTTATTAATTATGGCATCCAAATAGGGTTGCATTAAGTATCTGGATAAGACATCGCCCCAACTTTTGGTAGTTATTACATTTTTTTGACTTCACTCAAGAAATAGATAAAAGCCGCAGTATAAAGCGACGAGAAGTAAAATAGAATGTAACGTAATTTTATATTATTACTACAAGTGTCATCGGTGTGAACTCTTTTGATTTAACTCTGAATGACTATAAAACGTTTTTTTCATCGATACAGCTATTGCGGCAATTTATATTTTTTATTGCATTACGTTACTTCAACATTTCATAGATCGTGAGTTGAATAAAAAGTTCATCTAAGGGTCCTTAGTCATCATTTAATTTCGAATATCTTACTTGTGTAATATAATTTTCCAAAAAATTTGGATGCATTAAACACAAACATGATCAACGACTGACAGGAACGGTGTTCTGGTAATAAGCTGATATTGACACCTCGATTGTCGGAGGGGAGGAAGTAGTAAAATGATGACAAAATAAGAGCTCAATAACAGACAACTCGAATATGATTTAAAATATATTTAAAAGTGACCATCATGTAACATTCAGTTTATTTGTGAATGTAATTCATATATATATTGATATTATTCCCAAATTACAATGCGAATTTTACGAATGCCATTCCTTTGAATATATATCCCTTAAATAAAATAATAAATCAAAGAATACTGAGAGTATAATACTATTTATTACCTTCACACAGATTTGTTCGACTCTCGCATCGACAATTTTCACGAAACACATATTTCTCGTTAAAGTAGCGGCTTTGTCAACCGAAAAAAGGTTTTAACCTTAAATGCGCTTACCTTCACACCGTTCAGCACTTTCTTAAAGGAAACGCCTTTGTGTTACTTTAAAAGGCAATAACGAAATGAAACTTTTATTTGAAAATGAAATATGCTGTAATTTTTAAATAATTTAATTGTTTCAAAGTTCCTTAAATAATTAACTTTGTATATTAATTTATCATCATCAAAGATGAACATGTACTTCTTGATACGGTAATTTTTCGGGATTGAACATCTGGTTCAAGATAGGAGATGCTGAGGAATAACTCTTGGCATTCGTTTTGCTAAAGGACTAACAAGTTATAGTATATTTATGAGAATGTTATTCATAATCTTCATTCTATATATTTATTTATATATGATCGTGCATGATTCGTTCATTGCGGGGATATTGAATCAAATTCATAGACTAACTAGTGTTCAGGGAAGGTCTTTCCCTGAAACGCATGAGACGCGACAGCACAGTTGTCACTTCATTTGTGTAGATATTTTTAAAAACCTTCTTCTAATGAAAGTAATTCAAAGAGATCCTTCCATGTCAACTGTTCATAATGGGAGTGTAGAGTGCGTGAGCAGCAACCTAAGAATTCTCTTCAGAACATTGATCCGACTTTTTAAAGTTTTAAAGAAGACCCAGTAGTGTAAGACTTTTCTGCAATTTATTTGACTTACAAAAATAATGTAGTACAAATATAATATTCAAGAAGAAAACAAAATATAATTTCAACCTGTTAGTACAGCGGCGAATCTCTCACACATGTACTAATACAGACATAGAGTCTGTAATGTTTTACCAGTTACCTGTGAAATTAAACAGCCCAGTTTCTGTACCTACAGTATTATATACCGGCGACACAGACAGTTGGCAGCCTGTGAGAGCCATTAGTTGCGTCACTGCAGCCAAATGCCAGGCCTACCGTAATGAGACGGCTGCACGCTAATACCACATTAAACCAAGCTTTTGTGACCGATAATTCATATCGTCCTTTTAGTCTTTTTAAAAATTCCGTTTTACTGGCGACTATTATAAGACTTATTCCAAAATGAAATAAGAAATGTCCAGATGAACCGAGAAGATGAACGTTTTTATCATCATGTCATATAAAGTAATAAGGTTAAACCTTGAGGTCATTTATTAATACTAATTAATAGGTTATTACAATTTTATAAAGAAAAAGATTAATTGTATTATATAATTTTTATATAGGTATATTATATTTTACGTAACATATTTTTTTACCTATTTTAACACTTTACGTTTCTTTCATCTTCATATTTAAAAATAGAAATCGATTCTGGGCCTCTATCGAACCTCATCAGGTGTAGAGATATTAGAATTAAAAAACAAGGATTAGAAAAAGAAAATTTTTGACGTCAAGCCATCGGAGTTATCTCTCTAGTTCAAGGATATAATCTAAAGTAGGCTTATTTTTCCCCGAACAACATAATAACGTTGAGTAAAAAGACTATTTATTTCTTGGAATAATGAGATCAGTAATTGTCTTTTTGTGTTTTATATTAAAATGGTGGGAGAGGTTTCTCGAATGCTTAATCTAATTAGAGGTGTCCTTATAATAATGTATCTTCTCTTGAATTAAAAAAGGTAATTTAGTTTACGCCTTAAAGAATAATTTGAGATCTGCCTGGAGGAAAAGTATCAACTATTAATCCTTTTACCTCTTTTCTTTACGCTTCACTTTATGTAAGTTCGTAAGTAAGGAGTTATTCTTCTTCATTCGCGTATTACATTTGCTATACAGTTCTTTTTTGTACATCGATTGGTGGACTGTTTATGAGTTAACGCGAATAAGATTTTTGTTGTATTACTTCTTTTATGGACTAATCATTTATCGTCATAACGTTTTAATTAATTAAAGTTTTCTTATGTTATACATGTCGATATCTATTTTGTCATCTAACTATTCTGCAACTAATATATAGCTTTGATATAACTAAAATCTTAACATCACATAGCCTGTATGTGATGTTAAGATTTTAGTAGTAGTAGACTTTAGGCAGGACAGGATAGTGGCATTCCTTTTATAGCTAGAACTATTTAATATCTACATTATTACACATTACAATTACCATTTAATCATTATAATACAATTATTACCATTAAATCCTAGTCTAGTATAGTCTCTGCCTAGTAAGTAAAACATAATATGATGAAGTTAACGCCTATTCAACCATATAATTTTTACTCACGCATAAAGCATTGAAATCTCAAGTGAAACATTTTCCATTAGGAGCTATGGGATAATATTCGCACGAGTAACATCTTATGGCAGAGCAAATTCCATGGAAAGTCACGGACGCCATCACAATAAGTGCGCACTTAAATTATATGGAGTATCATTACAAGGGGATTTGCGGTCTACACTTTATCGCCGTGTTTACTGCCTTTTTACAGCTGCGAGTTAGTGCCATCGACCGATTGGCAATCTTACTTACATAAAGTGTCTTCATCATCACGTGACTTACCACTGACTGCTTTAAGCCTCTCAAAAGATTGATGGGACCCGCAAGCAACCCGTTCCTAACGCTGGCAATTGGCACTCCTCACTACAACTAGCTTAGATTCGATTTAATATCATAAGCGGGTTTTCTAATCAAAATAAAAAAGTAAAATCATCAGGTTCAGCACATTTCTAACAGTTGAACAAAGAACATACACTGAAGTTAAATAATCCAGAATAAGCTGGCAGAGCCAACATTGTCACTGGAGCGCTGTTTTTCTATTAGGAAACGTAATCACCTTTATACAACTGTACTATTAACACCGGCGGCGTTGATTTCTCTGGGGTCCTGCCGCATTGTCATTCATCGAAAAATTTGTGATACTTGAACGTAAGCGCTACAATTTATCAAGCGCAACGTTGAAGTACGGATGTCATGATCATCATCCGCCAAAGGACGTCCATTGTTGGACATAGGCCTTTCTCATTGAGCGTCATATGTCACGGTCACGAGTAAGGACATATTTAAGTACAAAAGCACTTGTCTATTAAAAAATAGATGGTATCCGTTACCAAAATATACTCCATCTTGTCATTCTTTTCCCTTGAATGTCACTGAAATTCGGGTGAAGTGAATCTCAAGTTTTGATCGTATGCCTTGTGACATTTTGCAAAGATAATTTGCATCACTGCACTGGATACATATGCCACATATACTTAAATTGCTTTTTTTTCATTTTTATTTATATTTTGTATTGTTTTCTGTTCATGATGTATTATGGAGCATTAAATAAATTTATTTCAATTTTATAAAATGGTATAATATTATATATCCTACATAGCATGGCGCTTATAATTTCGCTTCTGCAGCCGGAAAAATGTACTCATAGAAATTATACACCGAATTAACAATATACGTAAAATAAAAGGTTTTTGTCTTTATTCCAGGTAAATGTTGAAGCTTAGATGTAGTTGACAGTGAACTGCAGCGAAGAGCAGTGACCACTCGTTTACTTATAGACACAAACATGCCAGAATTTTACACTAACCACCCCGCATGGTTTCGTCGGATCGATATCTTTGAATTCCAAAAGCGGAGATTTGACGTAGAAAGATTCTGGCGTAGTAAGTGAAACGTAATAAAATGTAATTTAATAAATTATTTTTTTAATTTAGTAGTTTTTACGAATTAACGCCTGGAAACTATTGATATTAAATAGCCTTAATTAAATATATTTTCTTCTTAATTTTTTTTATGTCATAACGATTTTAATATATTTCATTGTGTTATGTACCTATGTATGAATATATTTTTGTCTTTAATTATATTATTTGATATTGCACATAAATAATAACACTTAAAAGGCAATTTAGCACGTAGTACTTAAAGCACTAGTTTTTTTCGTAGCTATAGCGTGATTGACCGGAAAACTAGATGAAATATACGAATAAAATAATAGGAGAAGAGACAACAGATGAGCTCAGTGCAGGTGTGTTACCCACACTGGCACATGATCTACATTAAACGAGATTGATTATAACCCGCGCTAGAGTAAATTGAATACGTCGCCGCAGGCTGTGACGAACTCAATCAATTCCCAGCCGTTTTTTTTAACAAAAAACGAGTACAGAAGGTCTTATGCGAGCATAAGTCTCGATGGAATCATCTTCACTAGCGATGTACTAGGATTAGGTATCCAGGATGTAAAACTGCTCTTAATACAGCATAACGCCGACAAATCAATCTGTGAACGTATCCGATCGCGGTACGTGCTCCGGCATCCTCTGAGCTTCCTTTCGAGGTGGATATTGATGTGGACTATGAAAATATTAGGTATGATTATGTGATTAACGATAGATCGCTGATGAATCACATTTCGTACATAAAACTTGGATCCTAATAACAAAAGTTCCTGTACCAACTACATTTTAATAGAGCGGTCGATAAGCGGTTCACCAGGGGTACCAATTTGACCGTCCGTTATCGACGTCAGCAGTTTGGGCCATAATATAGTATAAGTAATTTAAGAATGACATTTAGCTTTTTTGTGGGTTTGCGGAGACATGCATTTACGCACTGCCATGTGTCCTGGGTAGGGTCTATGGGAGTTGTGGATAAACTGAATATCCTTTAAAATCGGATATCTTCGGCTGCCAATATTTAGATGCCAGGACCTGCCACGACGTCGGCTATGTGATAAAGTTGAGTAACAGTTACAGTTGTGAGTTTGGAAAGGATTTTGATTAGTGCGAGTGGGTTTAGTATTTGGTAAAAACTGCAAGTGAATAAGTAATTAGTGGAAGGTGTGTCGAATACTGTTTAGCTGTTACGTTTATGACAAGTCATTACTACGATATAAATTAAAGTCATGCAACAGGCGAGTGAGGGGAAGAGCGGCACCGCGGGATGGGACGAGTCTACTAGCAAAAAAATAGAACACGCTTCTAATCAGTCTACTAAACAGATAATAACTTGCACTAATCAGTTGTTTTCCACACGTGTTTTCTACTAATCATGAAACACTTGCACTAAACACCTATACTCGCACTAATCAACTTGTGAACTACCCATAACTCGGCTCACGATCGAGCAGCCGAGCGCCGCGGGGACTTTCAATTTGCAAACCTACAATATTGATATTAAAACAGTTACAAAACTTTTTCTATATTTATAACAGTTCAGTGTAAACAGTTTCACGTTGTACCTAGGTCGATTTCGCATTCAAACACACTTAAAAAATAATTTAATTTTAATTTAAAAATTGAAGTGTTTAATATTTTAATTATGACATTATAATATACCTAATATACTACACCCAATGAGCAAAACTAACTTTTTCTAACGATGGAATCTAACTCTATATATCATTTATAGCACAAGAACTATTTTTTGTTAATTATAATTTTGTTCTCTCAATGAAAGTTTAAAAGTTTTGATGTTCGTGATTTGCGATTTAATGGGTCGGTGATTTAGTTTTTACTTCAGGTAATGTCAGAGATATTTCTCTACTTTAAGACAAGCTAAAGTCGACTTGTTTTTCCTCGGACAACACAATAAGGTTCCTTGAAAAAGACGACTTTATTTATTTCTTGGATTAATGAGATCAGTAATTGCCTTTTTATGTTTTATATTCAAATGCTGGGGAGTTTTCTGGAATGCTTAATCTAGTTGGACTGTCACGAGATATCCTTATATTAAACTCATTCTCTTAAATTAGAAAAATGTTATTGGACCTTACTCCTTCGTAAACGCTTTAACGTTTTTTTTTCATGACACAATAATAATGAGCGTAATGCGCTTATTATTATAATTCGCTTATGTCGCTTACGTTTCTTGTGCACGTGTCACTACAGAATCATATTAATTCTCAAGAAGTAAGAACTCACTAACCACTTGTGTAAGTTACATTCTCAGTTTTTTTTTGTACATCGATTGGTCGACTGTTGGTGTTTTTTTTTTCAACCTTTTACACGAATGTCATTATTATTATATTTATTTTCTGTGGACTAATAACGATTTAATTAATTTAATTTTTCCTGTGTTAAAAAAGTAGTTATCGGGCTTTGTCATGACACTCATAATGACAACAACATATTATGTGATTAATATTTTTAACTGTCTTTTAAAGCTACTAACTATGTATGATATTATCTGCTTACTGATACATATAGATTTTATTCGTATATAATATAAAAAAATATTTTGACTTTAATGCCAATTCATCTATATTTCAAATCAGCTTCACACAATATACTCGTAAGAATTTAAATCCCAAGCAAAACCATTTCCATTATGAGTCATTAGATAATATTCGCACGCACTAGCAACTTCTGATGGCGGAGCAAATTCAGTGGAAAGTCACGGACGCCATCACAATAAGTGCGTACTTAATTTATATTGCGGAGACACACTACACGGAGATTTGCGGTTTGCACTTTATTGTCGTGTTTACTGCTACTTTACAGATACGAGTTAGTGCCATCGACCGAGAGGTAATCTAACTTAAATAATAAAATTACTGTCATCATCAGGTGTACTTTATCGCTGTCCGATCCATGCCTCTAACAAGCAATTGATGGTCTCCAACATTACTAATGGAACTCACAAGTTGCTCTCTCCTAACGCTGGTGTTTGGCGTGAGTCTCACAAGAACTAGCGCTGGTCGGATTGAAACTAATAAGCCGGTTCTTTCGCAAAATTAAAAAAATGTAAAATCGTCAATTACTACGAACTTTACAACCACAAGTTACAAATCATAAAGTAAAACAATCCAGAACTTAAAAAATAAACTTAAACTTACCGGGGTGCTGTTTTTTGTCTACTGTTCGTCTGATGGCGTTGATTTCTCTGGGGTCATGCCGCATTCACACACACGACATTGTGTATGGTTTGTATTACGTGTATGTAAATGCTTTAATTTTTTTATTCTCTTCTTTTATAATATTACTAGCTGTGCTCCGCGGTTTCACCTGCATAAGTTTCGATCCCGTGGAAATTTCGTGCATAGATTTTGCCCGATTCTCAAACCTAAGCAATATGCACACAAAATTTCATTAGAATCGATCGAGCAGTATTGGAGGAGTATGGTAACTAACATTGTGACACGAGAATTTTATATAAATAAAGATGTATCTCATATAGCACGCCGCTTATAATTTCGCATGACCAGATTAAATCTATTCGTAGATATTATATATTATACACCGAATTAACAATATAAGTAAACTAAACGAGTTTGTCTTTGTTCCAGTTAAATGTGAAGGCTTAGATTTAATTGAGAGTGAAGTGCAGCGAAGAAATGTTACTATTCGTTTATCTACAGACGCAGCGATACCAGATTTTTTTTGGACCGCGTGGGGTTTCGAAATCTTTTCCAAATCCGTGGTATTCCGAAATCAGACGCAATAATAAACGCAATCATAAGGAAATATATTTTATTCCTTTACAATATCAATGACAAGGAATTCTTTTCGAATGAAAGAAATAAAACCGCGTATATCACACATCACATCACATTTCTGATATTACGAAGTAATCGTGTTACATAAATAATAATATGCTACACACATGCGTGTAACACAACACCGAAGTATTAATCTGTGAATTTCTCCGCGCTACATGCTCCGACATCCTCGGAATGTTGAATGTATTATATTGATGTCGACTATCAATTTAAAACATTCGATATTACGATATAATGCTTATCAATCAATCACATATCAATTTATAGTTGGCAGCGTTTAACTGTCTGAGAACATCTCCATAAGCTAGTTTCAGTGAACGATTTAAGATATCTAATAATGGATTAATTTATTACTAGTTAGTATCAATGTACGGTGGTAGGTATATGTAAAATGACAATGAAAGAAAATTATAGCATTCCTATGACAGATTATTAAGTTAGTAAACCAATATTATTACCCAAAAAGTGCACGTTTCGGCCACAGTTGGCGTGACAGTCGAGACGCACGTTCCCTGATCTAAGAGATGAAATTATAAAGCCTTTATTTATATTTTCATAAAGGATGATGCAAATCTTTGTATGGAATCTGGTACCCGGTCCAATAGTGATGTGTGATATGTCGTTGGAAAAGTACTATCTTCTAGAACAATGATTGATATGGCGCTTGTCTTTATTTGTAGTCCGTTCTGAACACCAGACTAATATGTTATCAAGGTAATGTGGATTTTCCGTTAAAAAAATAAAAGGAAATCTTAAAAAATAATTAATGAAATGAAATACTATAATGTTTCCTTTGTTTATTTAATACCTCTAATCATAGGTTACAAAATGATACATTACAGGTTACACAGGTACACAGTTTTACAAACAAAATGATACAAATAATAAAGATTTCCTTTGTTTATTCAATACCTCTAATTACAGGTTACAAAATGATACATTACAGGTTACACAGGTAGGTAAGTTTTACAAAAAAAATGTAACAATTAATAAAGAAAATAACATGTGGGGTTTAGAAAATCTGATGATGACAATATTATAATGAAACTCATTTACCTTATATAATCATTCATCGTCTACCAACAAATCGTTAAGGAACAAGGCAGGATGTGAGCACAGGTACCTACAGTGCGCCGTCCGGTTAGACATGTACAATAATATTGTGAAATATTATTATCATTTTTATTTATCAAAATATAACAATAGTATCTTCTTGCTCGAATGTGTCGTGATTGGATACGGCCTCGCATGAGCCATGAGTCTTCGTTTAAACTAAAATCAGGCAAGTTTTCTAAAGCATTTTGCCTGTATACTTCAATGGTGTACACTCCATTTTGAAGGTGCTCACAGCAGTACGATCGTGCAAGCTTTACTTGGTAGGTACCTCAAGCCAACAAAATAACCTGCTCTTCGGTGTATTGTGGGAACTGTACATCATTTGCTTCTAGACGCACAAAGCCTGCTCTTCTATTGTTCAGTCGTTTCGTTTCTACGTAATTATATAGAATATTGGGCGTATCAATCTTCCTCCTTATTTCTTCTACAAACATATCAGCGTATTGGTTGTTATCGATGGGTGCATGGAAGTGGTTCATAATAATGAAAGTTGCCGCCGTACCATATAATAATACCATATAACTCTAAACGGACTAACGATAGGAACTTGACTCCATAGGAACTTTTACTCGGGCTACTAAGAGCTATTCAACGACGTATCACATATTGTTATTGGAAGTGGGTACCAAAGTGTTGCATCATCCTTTAATTTCTTCAGTTCTGACTTACGAATAAAAGAAAAAATGCTTGAATAATATCCTACCTTTTTAAGTCGATGGATATAAAATATGGCCCTTCGTGACCTCATTTCTCCAGATGAAATGTCCTTTTCACGTTTCTTAATTAGGATTAAGGAATAGGAAAGGACGAAGGAGGGCGGCAACGCATCTCTATAACCTATATGCGGATATTAAAGGTGTCGTGTAAGTGTAATAAAAATATTGCGAATTGAAAAATTTGACAATATTTTCAGGGAGGATTTCCTCTTAGATCTAACCTTATTGAAATATAACTATATGAAGACAGATCCAAAAACCAAAAAGAAAATAGTCCATTTGTTCTTCAGTTGTATTTGGTGTAAACTAAAACATTTTGTTTTATAATGTATTTTGATAGCTATAATAAAATGTTAATACTACGCTAGCTGAATCTTTAAATGAAATTTCGTGTTATCTATACTAATAAATCCTATGAAGCTGAGTTTTTTATATAAAGTTTATTTTTTTGTTTGTTTATTTGAACGCGCTAATCTCTTGAACTCATCTCATTTTAATTTTTTTTTCAGTATTAGTTAGTCCATTTAGCAAGGAAGGCTGTAAACAACTTTTTAACCGACTGCCGTAAAAACAACGGATTCACGTAAACGAAGTTGCGGGCATCCGCGTAGATTAAATATACGAAACTGTGTAGAAAACAATAGTCTATTTAGTTTATACTTTTCAATGCCATAAATTTACTAATGAAAAGCAAAATTTTGTAATAGAAAGATTTTATTCTTATTTTATATAATAAAATAAAAATACTTGCGATCCGCCCGAGCTATATTCGTGGCCGCAGCCGTTTGATTGCGACTTTTAGAAATAAAAAAGCCAATGTCCTGCTGTGTTAATTCTTGCACTTAAAGTCCCTTAAGTCACCAGCTACTACATATATTAACCCAGTACAAAATAACAGACAGAAATAGAAAAAGATATATTATGCTGTCATTAATTAACAGTTGACTTGCTTGATTTCACCCAATATATTGTGTTGCTACAAATTAAATTACAGGATCGTCTTTGTATCGGAAATACGAAAGGCTACGACCGGATATTGCTCAGCCTCCCAGATTCCGGCCGTCCGTCCGTGTCTTGGTTTTGTATAAAATGAAGACAATTGTGTGTACATTTATGTCTCGCATTGATCAACTTTAGTCGTATCATTATTAACTACTTCGAGATAGCACTGATACCTTCTGAACTCGAAACCGACAATGAATCCGCATATTCAGCTGCAATGCTGCAGCATATATCAACTCTTTTAAAAAACCCGGCTAAGTGTGGCACGGACTCGCGCGTAAGGTTCCTTATAATTATTTATAAGAATAGTTTGGTTTTTCATAGTGTTTGTTTAAACGACAAAGTTGTGTTTGCGTTTTTTGAAAATGTATTATTAATTAATAACTAGTAATGATATCTCGCCCCAATCAATTTTCGTTGAAAATTTCCATTGAGTTACAAGTCCAACTTACCAAGTTTCAACTATGAAAGCCGAATAGTTTCGGAAATAGGTGACTGTGACATACGGACGGTCGGACGGTCGTCATGTAGACATGACTAATCTAACAGGGTTATTTGCCATTTGACTACGGAACCCCAAAAAGGTTTACTAAGTTATGATATTCGTGATATATATGTATTTATTAACCAAGCAGTTGCAGTGTACCGTATGGTCTGAAATTATAGTCACAGTATTATTGCACGGAGCACGCAATCGTATATTATAATAGCGCGAGGAGTAAAAGTACTCTACTGCAATATGAGTTCTTTACTCGTTGCAGGTTGGATAGTCTATCGCCAGTCTAGGGATCATCAGTCTGCCAAAATTTTCTTTCAATGACTGTAACGTGTCCTATACGTCTAGCAAGGACAATCTTGAGTTGATAGTAGCGCACGTTGGTGACTTGAATATAACAACCATCTACAAACCTCCAAATGTAAACCTAGACAGCTCATCCATACCAGACCACCCTGTCTTAGTTGTCGGAGATTTTAACTCTTGTCATTCATGTTGGTTTATCAAGACGGCGATCGAAATGGTAATGAGTTGTATGCTTGGGCAGAGAGAAACAGTATCACAATTGGTATCCAAATTCCTTTAATAAAATCCAAATCTTTCCCTCGTAGGAATTTTAATAACGCGGACTGGACTACTTTTACGGAAAAATCCGATGCTACTCTGTGGTTTATTAAGCCAGATGTCAAGAACTACACACTATTTACAAAAGCCATAATAGCTACAGCCAAACGACGCATACCAAGGGGCTTTCGCAAGGAATATGCAGCAGGATGGTTAGTCGAAACAGAAGGGGCATACGAAGAATTCATTACGTCGAACGATACCGAAACTGGATAAAAAGTTCTGGTCACACTGGACTCATCCAGAGAAAAATAATGGATTTTACTTATTCAAGCCGGAAAAGCTGGTCTCTTTTGCGCAAGTTGGGCGGCGCTCCATTGTACGAACGAAAATATCCGTCAATACGACCTGACGACATTGTAAAACGTATGCAAGCGCTTACGAAATCTGCTAAGTCTAATAAGGCATTTACAAGAAAAATTAGACAGGAAAACATCACAGCCTTGAAATCTCTGAAGTAAGTTGAATCCTACTTCCAAAATTTTACTATATATGAGCTGGAGTCTGCGTTGCAATATCTCAAATTAATCAAATCTGCTGGACCTGATCTTATATATCCAGAATTTCTCTTCCATCTTGGAAAAGTAAGGCGACGATGGCTACTTACCTTTTTCAATCAAGTCCTGAACATTTGCACTCTTCCTGATATTATGAAGATCGCTTTGCTGAAGTCAGGGAAGATTCCAGAAGAAGCTGCTAGTTATTGGCCAATATCTCTCTTCTCCATTACATACAAACTTCTTGAACTGTACAGTTTATACTGATGTAAAAACCAAATTACCACCTGAACATGCAGGTTTTCGTACCCATAAGAGTTGCGCTAAACAGCTCCTGGCTTTAACCACAACCATCGAGGATGGTTTTCAGAGGGTGCGAGAACCCTATGAAAACATTCAGAAAAAAATTCCCGCAACTTTTTTGGAACCCAAGTGCCGCATATGACACAGTTTCGATCGATGGGGTACTACACAAACCTGCAAAAGTAATACTCCGCTTGTATGAGCTATATTAACACTGCGCCAGCCGGTCATTATATAACGTGCTACTTTCTAATACATAAAAAAATATTATACAATAATTACGAACATAATATGATACTTAAATATGACTAAAGATACAATGAAAACACATTTGAAATTTTATACTAGAATTAGAATAATTTAAGGTACAGATTTTTCTTCTACTTCAGTATTCGTTCGGCTCGGGAATGTTTCATAAAGTAGTTACAAACTGTTGCCAGTTCTGTTATTGACATAACGTTCTCATGAAACACGAAATATTGTTAGAACTGTATCTATGAAATCGTAGATTTGTATAAAATTTACAGGACCGGTGTGCTACTATTTGTAACTCTTGTAGCTTTGCGATGGTCTAGCGTGAAATGCGAGCTCTTGTATTGATCTGGCAATGCAATGAGGAAAAGCAATTGGCCATCGGTCTTTAATATTATCATAGTGATGCATTTGCGTATATTGTAGTTTATTATACCCAAAGTAGAGTATCTTTTTCAAAGATATGATAAAATAATTAAATGTCGTATATTTGAAATTCTACTTTACTGGGAGATATATTATGGATCTATGAAACTGGCGATTGTAAAATCAGCATTTCAGATTTAATCAGCTATAGAAATTTTATTATAAAGGCGTGATAATTTAAATTTTTAATTAGCTTTTGTTATTGTGAAAATATGTTAGTTTTTTGTACTGCGGGCAGCCGTGACGGAACATAGCTCAAGTGTTGCTAATACGCGGTCCTGCTCAGGAGTAGTCATACGATTGGATATCAAGCACCTTCCTCCTCAAATATGTAACATCCCAAGAAAATCTTTCCTGGACTCCAAGCTGTGCAAACAAAATAAAACAAAATGAGCCACAGGTCTTCTTCTGCTACAATGCGAATGTTAAGCTGCGTCATACTCCAAGAAGAGTAAGTACTCCACCGCCCGCTGTGGCCAAACTCGCGGTCACTACAGTCTTTGAATGGTACTAGTCTGACAAAATTCGATTGCTGAATTACCCAAAAGAAGTAGAACGTGCCTTGAAAATTATCGATATTTACTTTTTGTGTTGTTTTGTGTTTTTTCTATAACACAAGTCAATAGAAGAATATATTTGTATTAAAACATCATATACGAAAACGTTTTGACTTTCCAATATAGTATATTTTATTAAAATTAATAATAACCTTTTATGACAGGATAATCCTCCGCCCGGAGCCATGTGTTTGTACAACAACTTTGTGATGAAGGTATTCAATTATGTTGTAAAACAACAAAAAGGCAGGCAAGGGACTAATTTGAAAGTTTAGTTTTGTATAAAAATGAATACGCCACACCTGAAGCTTACCTTCAGGTGTGGCGTATTATGTTTTAGAAATGGACAACTTTCAAACACGAAACATGTAGTCAAAATATTCATTTAGATCGGCACTTCAAACATTTGTACAAGAGAGGTAAGTTTGCTATTGGTTAGATGATATACTGAAGTTATTACAATATCAGTATCCTCTTTGATCAATTATTTATATAATCATTCCGTCTAACAATATCTCTAATACCAGTATGTATATGGTTGTGCTTTATCAATAAAAAACTATAGTTTTTTAAAACCTTCATAAACATTTTAAGAAGTCAGTTTGTATTCAAAAATACTCAGTTGTTGTCATCCTCTCCTGGTTGCTATGTGATCAAATAAATCTTCGGTACTCATAGAATGTCCTTCCTATAAGCTATAATATTGTAATCTGTAAGTTTGATAAAGTTGATGCTACTATTCTATACTATGATTGAGCATACTATATTACTATATTACACTGTCATCTATCTAAACAGCTGATGTGCACTAGCGCTTAGATGGCGACATCTTCACTAAGTTTATTTATTGCGAGCCTTATTAGAAAAGAACGCTATAGGCACACTCGCGCCCAAACGAATTATAAAATCATTTTTTTAACATCTTAAGAATGCTTCACTTAATTTACCATACATGTAATTACACTCTATAATAGTAAATTTTTCTTTTCCATTTTATAAAATGAACTGGTTGACCAATCTAATTTAGATATAAACACAAATGCATGTTTCTGAACTGAACTCTGAATAAACGAGTTCGCTTGTGATTTGCGTTTCTAAAATTAAATCAAAGATGTATCTTGTTCTTTCATTCAAAAGCCAGACTATTTTTACAAAGAACGTAGGTTGTCATTAATTTGGTGACTCAACTCGTATAACATTAACGCCTTTTATAAATCACATTAGAAAAATGATCTTGACTTGGTGTTATGATTCGCCAAGAACCTTGTAGGCTGCTAATGGTAAAAGGCATCGGCAGTATATACTTATCAAGTTCATCATACACTATTTAGTTAATAATACAATGCTTTGTGTACCTACACTTTGTGACAAAGTCACAGCTATAATGTCACGTTTCGTGCGGCTTGTAAGTTTCCAGTGAGCTGCTGAGGAGAAGGAGAGAAGAAGAGCAACATACCTGCATTATTCATATGTATATGAGCATCGCTAGTCATAGAAAGGCTAAGAGAGGAGCTTAGGCTATAATAAGTTACAATGAAGAAAAAATCTTCTCATCAGCAGATTATTTTTTATTAAACTGTCTTTGTCTCTAAATCTTATGTTATCAGCAGTGCTAATTCTATTTCT
>LUGF01033054.1:406323-424676 GCA_001625245.1 Calycopis cecrops | reverse complement strand
CAACACATTTTGACAAGACAACGATTGTCGGGTCAACTAGTTGAGTGATAAAAATCATAAAGAACCATTTCATGTTTATTAAATTTGGAAACAAAATCGACACTGAAATGGAACAATTCAACGAGCATAAAACAGAATTCCGTCATAAAGAAATTGTTCAGACAAATAAATATTGAAGGTGGATCGTTGTTGTCGGTAAAATTTTATGACGATACATTTTCTTTGGTCGCGCACTTTATAGAGATCGTAAAAGGCAAAGTTTGTTATTACGACCAAACCACAAACATATACCTGCGAACTTAATTTAAGTACATTACTTGAATTAAATAAAAAAAAGTGTGTGCTTTAATCCACACAACTTAATTAAACTTAAGTATTGATTTAATACACAAATTAATTATCGTAGTTACAATGACATATGATATCATATGATATTTATTTTTTTAAATACAAAAAAGTTTCACTTAAATAAAATTTGAATTTTCAATTTGAATGACAACTTCCATTGTCTTCGCCCGATCACACATTTTTGTAACGCTCTCGACAGCTTACTCCCCAAGTCAAGCGCGCGTATAGAAGTTTTACTTCGAAAAATCTTTAATCAATTTTTGTTTTGTTTATAAGATGTTTACTGGTGTCTATGCTGATGATCGTCCGGAGCATATTAATACATTAGCTTTCTGCTCATCTTCTTAATATAATCTTCAGCTGTACAAAATTTCTCCATTCACAAAATTCTTGCAAAACAGAGATGGGATATATTTCTTCGCGTAATAATATTATATATACATATTTTTTTTAATGGTATAAGGGGGCAAACAAGCAGTCGGAGACATTTTCATGACTACCGACGCCCACAGACATCCGCAGAGAGACTACAGATGCGCTGCCCTTCTTTCTCCCCCCACCTCCATGGGTCTCCGGCTACTTACACACCGCACGAAACGCGACAGCAACGCTGTCACTTCACGCAGGTCTTACGTAAGCGAGAGGTACCTCCCCGGTCGTGCCGGCCCAATTCGGCTGCATGCAAGCATGCAGTGTGGCATTACCTCTTACTAATTATCGATACCGTAGGCCGATTTATGTACCATTCCAAATTTAAATCACTTTTAGTTCCTTGCGATTAAAGATAGAAAGATAAAATTACACCCTGATCACAGAAACTGCATTTTTCGAATAGATGTGATAAAACATCATTTAAAAAGTTCTCATAAGCTTCGAAAATAAAAAAAAAAACACGGTTTTTCTAATATTTCGTTGCCCACTAGTATAATATGTTACGACCCACGTGAGCCCACGAGGTGGAGTTGCACCAGAGCAGTCATATTTCGTAACGGTCTATCACCTGGTAGTCTGTGATCACCTGGCACTTCATGACCCCACTACAGACCCTTGTTTCACTCGCTGATGCCTTATTTTTATACCCATTATTGCTTATGTGATAGTTGAGTAGTGAGTGTTTCAGATATATCGGTTTTTTTTATTGTATGCAAACGAATGTCGAAATTATGGCAAACGAGCAGTCGGAGTCATTTTCATGACCACCGACGCCCATAGAAATCCGTATAGAAACCACACAGATGCGCTGCCCTCCTTTTTCCGCCCACCTCCATAGGCCACCGGATACTTACACACCACACGAAACGCGACAACACAGCTGTCAGTTCACGCCTGTGTCGTGTAAGCGAGAGGTCCCCGGTCGTGCCGGCCGAATTCGGCTGCATGCAGGCATACAGCGTGGCACTACCTCTTACTAAAATACATATTATATGACTAGTAAAATAATTAAATAAACTGCATATAATTAAATAATTAAATAAAAAAAGCTACTAGAATTTTCTATCACAAAAACAATATTCGCGTAAACTTAAGACAATTAACAGCTATTGTTGTTATTCTGTCTAGGTATTTTTTAAACTGTCTTCCCAAAATAAATTTTAAGTAATTCTTATCTGTAACAGAAGTATATTATTAACGGGTTTTGTAATGCCCGAGTCATTTGACATTTTCAAGGTTTGTCTGGTGTCAGTTAGTCTTCCCTCTGGAAACAAAATATCGCTACGGCAGTTATAAAGTACATTATTTTGCGTACTCGATCTACTTGGACAATTTTCTCGCGTTGTCCCATCTCTTTAATTTAAAAGATTACTTAACATTGTGTTGGACTCAAAAATGAGAAAATCATTTGGTAGATTCATAGAGATATAAAGAAAGATATCTATGGGTAGATTATCACGAATAATATCCGTATTAAGGTCTCCTATAAACGAAGTATAAAATATGGAAATTTCAAGCGAATAGAAAACGAAATAATATTATCCAGTAGCTATAAGGAGGGATCCTCATAACTGTGACTCGATAATATTTACACGCACGTTGCAAGGCGAAGCAAATTCAATGGAAACTTACGGACCACCGCACAATAAGTGTGTATGTAATTTATACGATGACGTCACAAGAGATGTACAGTCCACACTTTATCGTCATTTTTAGGTGCAGCGCAGACGACAGACTATCCGTGACGCACTTTTTAGTCTGTAAAAATAGAACCTATACAATTATATGCAGTAACGCACACAACGCGCAAAAAGACCGGTACATTTTCTGTTTCTTTTTTCTCTGTACTTCATGTGCAAAATAATACTTCGCGATCTCTGCACGATTTCCATAGCGTCTACGTCCCTACAGCCCTGCCGACAGAAAGATCGAAGATGTGCGTCGTGTGCGTTGACTCTGTGAAAAATCCGCGACCGACTTTTTGCGCGCCATGCAGACTTTTTGAGCGCTGCAGACTCGATCGCACAAAAAGTGTGCCGTCTGCGCTGCACTTTATTGTTACTTTACAGCCATTCGTAAGCGTCGTCCGCTGAAGAACGTTAAGTGAATAAGTATACGCTAAAGATTAGAACTGTAATGTTTTGGATAATATTCTTAATATTATATTACATAATGACTTCTTAAGTTTACCTACGCGAATGTTACACATTACAATAAAACTATTTTTAACGGATTTTATCACGGTTTATTGTAACGTTAGGATAGTGAAATACTTAAATAAAGCGCGATAAAATCCGTTAAAAATAGTTTTATTATTATATCATATACTTTAACTGCATGTCGAATGTATTAAGCCACAGAAAACTACATCCCGTGCTAGATCTGTGCTATTAACAGTTTCCCTTGGAGAGACCGTGCTCACTTCTCTCGCTCATATTTTATTTTAAGATTTAATTTTGGTCTTCGATCGCGTGTTTCATATCAGAACTGACACAAGCCGTTTTTAAATTACTAATGAATGTTATTTTTATTTGTTCCAGGTAAACGAAGAATCTTTTTTCTATGGTATAGGGTGGCAAAAGAGTAGTTGGAGCCATTTTTATGACTACCGACGTCCATAGACATCCGCGTAGTAGAAACAGTGCAGCTGTCACTTTACTCCGGTCTCGTGTAAGCGAGAGGTACCTCCGTATTCGTGCCGGCCCAATTCGGCAGCATGCAAGCGTGGCACCTCTTACAAAACCGAATCGGATACGAATACTAAGAATCTAACGAACTTAAAACCACTAAATTTTCCTAGACATCTGTCATGTATAAGCTTAACAAATGAGTGTAAAGAGAAGCAGGGTTGTAAATATAACACCCACATGACCGTTAGCCTTGTTTTAATGCCGCTGAATGTGACAGAAATAAGCTTGAATCATACATGTGTAAATTTACACCAATCACATACAATGTGATAAACCCTTTTAGTACCGGATTAAGGTTACGCGGGCCCGGACTTAAAGGTTAGAGGGAGGACCTTTTTTAAAAGGTACATGACTTTGGACGCCCAAATCAAATCATTTATGCAGATGAGTTGCTTCTCTACTACATATTTTTCTTTTTTACCTTACAATAAGTCAAAAAAAAATCAAAATATTTTTATTCAAAGTAGAATTTAAACTTATTCTTATTCAATTTAGACGTTTTTCTATGATTGATTTACACTTTTATGTATTTAATTAAATACTAAAATGTGTTTATCTGATTGATTAACATTCGAATTGTTTTTATCAATTGAAGGTAATGAATTTTGTAGAAATAAGAGGTTCCAAAAATATAGGATGACAATAAATGAAGCCGAGTAGTTTTCAACGTCTCGCTGCCCGTATCTCAACCTTGGAGCCTATTTATAGATTATTCGGATCGTCGAGGTTAAAGGACTTATATGCCTCTTAATATAAAATCGGATATCTTCGTTATAAAATCAAAATATCTATAAAACATGTCTTGTTTATTTTTACCTATAGGTGCAAGATAATTATAGTTTATTAAAAGGTTTCAATGAAAAAATTTTGAAGATATTTATTTTATAGAATGTTATATTGTAAACAGCATATGTAGACACGTGTGAGGAATTAAATAATACGACTGTGGACTGTATAATCTTTGTGTATTAATTAAAAGTAGACCGTTTATGCGGTGTTTTCGATGTCCCAGGTGAAAATGAATTCAATTGACGTGGTGTTCGGTAGTGGGGCCAATCGCGATATAATTAAAACTAATATCAGTAAGCGTATGCTTGGCAACACATCTGACGAGGTTAAACAAATGTTATCTGAATATAGAGACACAAACTCTGAGCTCTTCTCGTGAATATATTGTATGCAACAGTCGCATTATTTCATTAAGCGGCGGTTATATTATATCCTTTGGCACTTTAATTGTAATTTCATGTTTGCGTTTACTAAACACATGTTATACTCTACGATGCATGTAATGCATAATTTAGATCGTTATTAACAATAAAATGACGACAATGGCGGGATTTGAACCCGGGACCCCTTTTTTACTGCAGGGGACGTCGGTATAAGCAAGCCGACACTTACTCCTTACACTATAAAAAAATCATATCATTGAAGGGCATGTAAAACAATTCAAGCAAACCTAAGCATGAGGTCATCGCCATATTTTATTGTATTGTATATACATTATAGATCTCAATATCAGACTAACACAAAATACAATATTGTACGGGTTCCCTTTGATCCGTTGTGTTTTGTGTTGGCGACGTTAAACTGCCGGCAACCTCTCTTCCACTCAGGCCCAGGACACAATACAATTTATTCGAATAATATAAAACGCCAACACAATTTGATCTTGTTCTTATGTTCACCCTATTTCACTTGGTTCAACCTTATTCAGTTTTCAAGAAGGCATATTATTTAACTTCCCATTTTATTTTGACCATTTCTCCAATAAAGATGTAATACAAAGCATACACCGTACACACATTAAACGGCAGTAAGAGGAAATGGCACATTGCACGCACGCATGTAGCTGAATTGTGTCGGCACGACCGGGGGTGTACCTCTCGCTTACACGAGACTGGCTTAAACTGACGGCTGTGCTGTCGCGTTTCGTGCGGTGTGCAAGTATCCGGTGACCTACGTGTAACATTTAGTTATATAACTGTCAAATCCGTTATATTAGTCTCTTGTGTTGTCATTATTTTTATCTATAATTTTTTTTTATTACTTATTATCCTATTCCGGAACCTAATTGACCTACTTTTTATAAAGAAAGATATATTATTTTACAAAAATTTAAATTTAAATATGGGATTTATTATTAAACTAGCTGCGCCCCACGGTTTCACCCACGTAAATTTCGATCCCGTGGAAAATAGAAAATCATCCCATAACATTCCATAGAAACATTATTTCGGGATGTTAACTATACTTTGTGTTAATCCAAGTTACTCTCTATATTATGTGTGCCAAATTTCATGAAAATCGGTGCCGCAGTTTTTGCGTGAAGACGTAACAAACAAACAAACATATAAACATTCGCATTTATAATATTAGTAGGATTATGAATGTGTACAGAAAAAATCCGCAAAAAAGTTAAATTCACTTCAGTCTCACCGGGGATCCAAATTCATAATACCCTTCATGCAGATTCTAAATTCATTGTAAATAAATATAAAATGTACAGCTACTTACAGGGCTTGCAAACTGCCCTTTAATTTTTAATAATTTCAGTGTGTTATTGTTTTATGATGGTTTTATGTATATATCCACGCAGTTACCAATCAAAATGAAGTAGACAATTTTTGGGATCAAACTGAAATATTAAGAGGGTGGTATTGAGTGGGGGTTATTCTGTAATGTATTATCTGTCTTCTACTCGACATAGTCCTCTTTTAATGAGCGCCATGAGGGACAATATCCCGTCTCTCGTATACCGAAACGGCTAGTGCACGAAGATCATCTTAAATGTATGTGTATATTCATGTTAAGTATGTGTGGGATGAGTGAGGGGGTATTTACTGACGCTACGAAGTGCTCGCTCGAGGCGGCTATTATGGTATTGAATTTCCTGCTGCTGCTGCATCTCATCGGTTTAATTGTTCTGCTGCCATTACACTTTAAATCTCAGAGAACAGTGTACAAAATTCGTTCAGTACTGCGCTTGTAATCTCTGTGCTCATGTCAGTTAAACTTATATTTAAAGAATTCTTTGTGATGCGTTTGTATTTACTTTGATAATGAGAATTAGTCGGTGCTGTCGACGATGGTTTACGCATAAATCTATAGGCTTATACTACGGACTTTAAATAACTTTAACGACTTCGAATCGGGAAGTGATTGAATATATTGATAACTTTTAACACACCTCTTTGTTTAAGTATATTGGCCTTTTTTGATATACAATTTTCTGTACATTTGGGTTTATGCTCTACCTACTTTAAGTATTTTTTTATGTACTTACTTAAAAAATTCTTTGTAAAAAAATTAAATCTGAATTGAAATTAATAATAATATTCTGTTAAAACAAAAATATTATTCTAAAGAGCCAGGCATATTAGTAAAATATCATACTATAAATCATATAAAAGAAAAAATATTTCATCAATCTATTGTTATGATGTTCGTGATATATAATTAAATGTGTAATCGAAATCTTTGAAACAACATCATTTCGAGAACAACTTAAATAGGAATAAAAATAATGGATTAAATTATTTAATAACATCATCGTAAACTATAATATAAAATAACATGATTCATTGTCTGATTGATTGACCAATCCATTAACACACATATTAATGGAAAAATAACAAATTGCCTTATCAAAAATTCATTACCGAAATATACACATAATGTTTACATTTACCATCATTCCTTTCATAACACGCAACGAATAAAATACGCTCGATAAGCCTATACTTTAGGTATATAATTAATTTTGTGTATATTTATTGATTATGAATTTACTATTATCATTTAGTAATCGCCAGGTACACTGTAACAATACATATTCTGGAGCTACAAAAACTCCTCTGTCACACACGTTACGAACTTGACTGGTACACGCGCTACGAAGTTGTAGCACTGCTACGTGAGCTTTGGCGCTAGTTTCGCTACGCGGGTCACGTCCTCTATTATGTTAGCTATTATGTATTGTGTATCTTCTGCTCACGTTTGATCCCTTACCGATTTTTTAGCATTTAGTATTAGTATAAACACTACAATGTACCAATTTACTTAATATTATATTACGTGATATAAAACATAACAACAGTAGTTATTTTTTTTATTTTTTAATAAAGAACCCATTTCAGGTGAAAATATCTAGTTGGAGATGTTTAAAAAATAGTTTTTGGTATTGGAACGAACACGAGTTGCGATAAAATTCGAGTTGTTTGGGTGACTTAAGTATTTTTTGTATTTATGTTATTTGTCTTTAAATTATTTTTCCATTAGCGTATATTTAAATACTTCAATAAAACATGTTTAAATGAACTTTTTGAAATATTTTTGTATCCATCGGTTATCGATGAATGTCATGAAACGTATTGTTATTTGAAAGATGGAGTGAAGGAAGACAATATATTATCAGAATCCTCTTCGCGACTTAAGACTTGCCTTCTTGTTTTAATTTTACGCCAGCTGGCTCTCTGTTTAACCTTCTTAAAAGCGAAATGATCATTAGGTTATTTGGGATATTATTAGATTATTTAATCATTTAAGATAGATCAAAACTCCTCTGACGATTTCACATAAAGTAATAAAATATGTATATTTAATACAAATCAAAATACTCTTCCCACAAAATTGAATATTGAACGTGAATTTGATTGGATTCCTAAGTAATCAACTGAAGTAAGTGGAGCATATAAATTTACGTAACATTAGTATGATACGTAATGTGACCAGAATTTGTAGCGAGTTATATTTAAACTAACGCGAATCCACAAAATGGATTTGACTAAAATTATCGTATCATATCATGTCAAATTAGCAAGCGGGAGTAGTACGAGACACTGCTTTATCGTTTGTTGAATAAAAGTTATTTAAAATAAGAAATGAAATTATTGTTTCTTTCATCAACATCATTGTCATTAAAGCAGTAATAATGCTTTCATCTTCGTCATTGTCATTATAACTGAGTGCGAGTGTTACGGATACTAGATAACGGAAATATATTTTATAACTTTACCATTTTTATTATATAAATATATATAATACATAGATAAACGTCCATGATCAAGGGGGGATTCAAACACGCGACGCCTGGCGCAACATGCTCAGCTTATCCGAGCCCTGTACCACTGTGCCAGCCTGGTCGTCAAATGTGTCTGTCAAAATTTGTCAAAATGATACTATAATCTTGCAGTAATCCGGTAAAGCCTTATCTTTATTCGAAAAAAGGTATATAAAATTTCCACTGAATAATGACTGCAATCAGTTCCACCTTTGGTTACGTGCCCGGAAAGAGGTAGTTCCACGCTGCATGCTTGCATGTAGCTGAATTGGGCTGGCACGACCAGGGAGGTACCTCTCGCTTACTCGATACGGGCGTAAAGTGACAGCTGTGCTGTCGCGTTCATAGTTTCATAAGGCGTGTCGAGTATTTTCTCAAGTTTTTACTTGTATTGGCGCTCCCGGACTGCAACTTTGTTTTTTTGATATTAAGTTCCTAAAAAATATTATATTCCATACAAATTGCACTTTTCAAACAGGCTTATGTAAACAGAGCCAAAAGAGATGGGTTTGAATGTTCATAATCTAATGACATTGTGAAGTAACAGCTAATGAGTCCACTGTAATTAGCCCGGCAGCCATTAGCTCAGCCCGCACAGCCATTATGATACATTTATTATAGCAGTTACAATGTGTGAGACACATATATTATGTACCCATTACTACAAATGAGTTCAAAATTAAACTTTTATATATCGGCGCGAAAACGACTAGATTTATTAAAAACGGACAATTGATTGTCAAAGTGTAAATTCTTGAATGTTCTTATCGCAATCATTAGCTTAATTAGTTGAACACGTGTTACTTGCAAAATAAATTATCTGCTTTGTACAACGAGGCATCATTCTAATCGCAGTAGTCGTAGCGTGTGGAGCTCTCTGGGACAACGATACGCTGCCCAGATAATAAAACTGAGATATTGTGAAGTTGGAATAGTTTTATTTGAAAACCTACCATGGACCAGCATCGTCGTGAAGTTGTTGGCGTCAGCAGTGCTGACGTCCCCCTTTTAACAAATATGGCTGAGGTATCTGCCACGTTATATGTTAAACTTACATGCACTGGACAAATATGTCTTGTTAGCCCAGTTGAAATGATTGATGTTAAATATACCAAACTACACCTGCTACGCCAACGCCTCTTGTATGAGCCATCTAAAACTCACAAACGTAAAAGCATGACAGCGTATTTGATTACGTATACCCATATACAAAATAATGATGTAGATATTCTAGAGCTATGTTATGCTCAATTAATCTGATAGCAAGGAGCCTTTGAAAGCTTGTTAGTACGCTCAGTGCACTTCTCAATGGAGTGCTTGAGTAGAGAACAGTGTAGAGCTGTGCGGAGCTATGATTTCTAAGTTGCTTGTTATTGCATATGAGAGTATATCAGAATAATAATAGTGGCTTTAGGAAGAGGTAGTGCCACACTGCATTCTTGCATGCAGCCAAATTGGGCCGGCACGACCGGGGAGGTAGCTTTAGCTTACACGAGACCGGCGTAAAGTGACAGATGTTTTGTTGCGTTTCGTACGGTGTGTAACTTGCCGATGGCCCATGGAGGTGGGTGGAGAAAGAAGGGCGGCGCATATGTATAGCCTCTATGCGGATGTCTATGGGCATCGGTAGTCAGGAAAATACAAGCGACCTGGCTTGCTTCCTCAACCCTTTTCCACTGTCCAGTGCAATGCGACATGTGATAGATACATTAGAAAATTAATGGCGTCGGTAATATATTTTAATTTATATAATGTGTATCGAAAACCAACTAAGAACGACGAACGATACACGTTTATTTAAGGAACTGCATTACTTTGAGCTATTAATAAAAATCAAAAGTATTTTATTGTGGCGTTATAATTTATTTGAAACGAAAGGGAAAAACCCTGGAGTGCTATGGGTGTCAGTGTCCATAACAACCGTAAAACCAGTTAATGAATAATGATGTTGACTTGGAAAGCTACTCGCATATTTTCATACAAGTTGTAAGACACAACATTAACTTCTAAGTTATTTATGTGGGATCCTATCCAGATTATAGGGCATCTACTCCTGTGTCCGCTGTGCCCAAAGACTTGCAAATTGACATTGGATGATTTTAATAACGTTATAAAGTTTAGCTTTTATTTCAAACCAATTTTTTGTTAAATTTTATAACGTTATTCTGGCAGAGACAAAGAGTTCCAAACGCTCAGATGACACAGACACTTTAAAGACTATTTATAATAGAATAACGAAAACCAGTCAGGTCACACATTAAGGGGCATTAAACTAATATTTTATACTTATAAAATAACACGACATCTGTACTACTTTAGACACAGTGTTGCTTTTCTAAAATCGCGCTAGAAGATTACTCAACGAATAATCTGCCCACTGTTGACTTTTTTTGACCGCTACAAATAATTATTATGTAAGACCATAAAATAAATAGAATTTAATATTCATTATTCAAAACAAAAAGTATTTTATGTTAACTAATATAATTATAATTATGCTAATAGCTATTACAATAAAAATTAAATCTGTACCAAATTTTAGCCATATGCATCCAGGTTTCTTAGCGTTAAAGACTAACAAACATACAATTGCCTATAATCTATAACTCATAAATGGCTAAAATGTATAGTGTAAATACATAGATTCAAATAAGTAAGAGGTAGTGCCATGCTGTGTTGTAACCGAATTGAGCCGGCACAGCCAGATAAATAGATCCTTAAAATATTCACTCTCGGTTGGTTCCCTAATTACGGGAAAATCTCACGATTATTCATTTATCATGATATGATATTTATCAATATAACAATTTAGTTATTCAGTACATTTTTATAGTATCCGCATAGAGGCTATACAGATGCGCTGCCCTACTTTCTCAGCTCAGCTGCATGGGCCAAATATAACCATTTAGTACATGTACTTGGGCCATGTAAATACATGGCTGAAGTAGGTGGGGGGAGAAAGGAGGGCAGCGCATCAGTATGTATCTGATGTCTGTGGGCGTCGGTAGTCATAATAATGGCTTCGAGTGCTCGTTTGCTCCCCTATACAATAAAAAAACTTAACAATTATCTATATCAAATTGCTTGCTCACTGCTAGCTCAACCTTAAATGAACTTTGAAACTAACTTCGCTATTATTTATTGAATCAATGAAACTTTACGTTGAGCTCAACTTCTATTTCACTTTGCTAGTTTCAACTGACATTAATTTATTAATAAAAAGTGAAATGGTGTTGTAAAAGTATTTGTTATAAGTTAAAAGAGCGTAATCACCGACCAAGTTATGTCATTATTGCATTGCAGCCTGAATAAGACTACGAGTCAGGAGAAGTACCTATCTCTAATCTCTTGCTTATATATCGCGTATGGAATAACCTGATATATATAATTGAAAACGGCTGGGATAACATTAGTTTAGTTATTATTATTGTATATAATAAAACTACCCATGTCCGTCTCTTATACTGATTGATGCTACCTTTGACTTTAATAATATCATCCTATTTTTACATAAACAAAGCGTTGAAGCGAACCTTCCCAGATCTGCCGCTTTCAGCCATATCTTTAACTCGGTTCGGAACATTTCTCCACCCAAGCCATACCGTCGGCAATGCAGTCATGTTCTCAACGTACCTTGGCCAATCTGAAAACATTCCCTAACCACGCTCAGCTGATCTCTGTATAATTGAAAAAATTCAAAAAAATGGGGTAGAACTGGAAGTGACCAATGCCTTATTAACAATAGAATAAAATTGAACATTGTCGTACGCGCTTTAAGCTTTCTTAACGATTCCGTTAAATGAATAAAACAATGATAATAATTATTTATTCAAATGACGTCAAAAAGTACACTACAGTATCAGTTATTAAGTTCAATAGAGATCGGTGCTCAGTGATCACGAGTAATTCGTCTCCACCACCCTCAAATTAGTGCGAACAACATGTATCTACCATAATATCACGTCGCGCGGTGACGTGATTTGAAGCTAAATCAAGATTTCATATTTTTTCTGTATTGCTTAGCTAACCACGTACTTTACAAAATTATAAACCTTGATTTGGCATTGTTTAAAACGTTTACATATTATGTAATACGATACTTTTTACACACAAACCTATTAGTAAAACTTTTTTATGTAAAAACGACCTAAATCAAAGTTTAGATACTTTACTAGCACATCTATCATCTGTTGTCCTATGTGTGTGATTAATCCACAATTATATCACATTGTTCGATGGAATGTCATATTAGGATAATTGATTTTTTTCTCATCAGTTTTCTTTATACAAGTAACAACGTGTAATTCTTTTTATTTTCTCTTATGGTGCTTATTATAATCTATTTTCTGTGTCGTTATATCAGTACTTTACAAAATTATAAACCTTGATTTGGCATTGTTTAAAAACGTTTACATATTATGTAATACGATACTTTTTACATACAAACCTATTAGTAAAACTTTTTTATGTAAAAACGACCTAAATCAAAGTTTAGATACTTTACTAGCACATCTATCATCTGTTGTCCTATGTGTGTGATTAATCCACAATTATATCACATTGTTCGATGGAATGTCATATTAGGATAATTGATTTTCTTCTCATCACTTTTCTTTATACAAGTAACAACGTGTAATTCTTTTTATTTTCTCTTATGGTGCTTATTATAATCTATTTTCTGTGTCGTTATATCACTTTAAGTGTGGTCGCAATCAGTGTATCATTTATTATAAACACATATTAGGTGATATTAGTACGTATGTCACGAACATTCATTTATGATTTGATAGTATATGAATAAAATAAAGACAAATTTTACCTAAACGCAAGTGTCCGTTTTATGACCTTGCCAACAAAAAGCTGTCTTAAAATAACAATGAACCTAAGTAATTGCGAATTCCTCAACACAAAGTTTGGGTAAACATGATCAATGATTGTCAGTGGCTGTGTGGGGATGATGGATGGAAGTCGAGCTGATACAAACAAGAGCTTTGTGACGTTGCACTTTTTACTTGAATGAAAATTAAAATTTAAAAATATAACTACATGACAAGATACTTTCAAGACGAAGATGAACATCTATTTCCATCTTTGTCTTACTAATTTCCCGGGCTACGTTAGTGACTTATGTCATTTATCTAATATTTTTTTTACCACTCATACCCTTTCTTAATCAAAAACTTTAAATATTTTTTATAATATTATTTTTTTATTACATTTTGATCACATGTCCTCAAATGCACACCCAAGTTACTCATTTGAATGACACTAGGGTCACCGCGGAAAATACGCTTGCAGACTGCCCAGCGTAAATGGAGTAGAAGATGATTTTGTGTGCAGAATTTTTGTCACATTTTTTCTTTATTAGAACATCAAGAAATTAATCTCACGGAAACGAGAGGCAGATAAACATATCGGGAAACGAGATTAGGAAGGTCCTCTGCTCAGATCAGAATGGATCGATCGACGAATTATCGGTAATCGCCAACCCAAATTGGGTTAGCGATTGCCGATTAGCGTCAGCGGGGCGACCGGTAAAAGTCTGACAGAACATTTCTAGTATGAACACAAACCTAGAAGACATGCGCGTTAATGTTTAATCACGCCTAGCAAGAACTTATTACGAATCGAAGTGCTTCTCATGTGAATCTCCGGTTGGTGAAAGAGCAGAAGAGTGCCATCTGGTGACTCTTATTCCGTCGCAGCTCCTGAAGCAGGTTGGTGCTCCTAATTACTTTTTCCGAGTAAACATGCTGTAACGTGATAGTTTTTACAAAATTGTGAAGTAGAGTTTTACGGCTCGTATGTTCGCTATTGAAGATAAATTGTCCTTTTTGCATTGAAAAACGTGTTGGTTGGAAAAGCACATGTACTTTTCCAATCAACGCGTCATTCTTAAAAGTAGATATTGTATGATAACATGTTGTGAATTGTGGAAGAAAGGAAGGGGGGCAAATAGAGTTTGTAATTGTACTGATTCTAGAGGGACGTACTTTTTTCAATAAACAAACAATATCTAACACAATCCTTATATTTACATGAATATTCATTATCTTTATACATTAAGATATTCTACATTTGTAAAACTTCTACCATGGTCTTATATTTATTACTTATATATACTTATTTGAGGCTTTCGAGACTTATGTTTGTAACGTACTTTGTAGTTACTTTGTGTGTTGAAATCCGTAAAGTACAAAATGTTATACTATGGTCATCGATTTTCGTCAAAGAATAGTGACGGAAAAATGATGGTGGTGGTGGTGGAATAGAAAATGTATTGTAAAGTCGTAACCGTAAAATCAATCAAGTTGGTACTCAAACAATTTATAATACAATCGTTTGAGTAGTATATAAATAATGTTGTATGTAATGTCAGATGTAAAATGCAGCATTAAATAAATAACAGTTGTCAAAATTACATCGTCATCTCATTTATCTTGGCTCTTATATGTTCACTTTTATGTTTTTAGACTGATAAAAAATTGCACTATTTACAAAAAATGGGTAATACCCTAGTGTCGTCGATCCTTACTTATAATATATGAGTCAAGCTCATATTGGCCTCTATAAATTTTATGGACATTACTTACAAGGCGAGCTTACCAGGCCACAGGCCGGGGTTGACCCTTTTGGTGATTTAATTCGATTTATGTACAGAAGTAAACCAGCTGTTGGATTTACGAGAGGTTTTACGCTAGTCTCTACGCAGTGGCATTGAGGATATATATTATTTATTTTATATCAGAGTTTATAGGGGCTTGGGTCAACTTATGTCTGTCTAATTTAAAGCTTCATTCAGTGATACTAAAATTGAACTTGTCACAAATTTGCTTCACCACCGTCGTGCTATATTGGGTCTGCTACAAAAACTTTTTCAAGTTAACTTCAAGACGGTCAAATCTCAAAAAATGCTAGCTCAGCTCAGCTATGTATACAACATGTTGTAATTTGAATTAAAAATAAAACAATTTGTATTAAACATAGAACATTTAATCTACTGTGCTGCCATCTATAAACATAATGTAAATTGTATGAAAGAAAGTGTTTATTAAAATGAAAGTTAGTCGTTGCTTGCAATTGAACTATCCAATTTCATTTTACAACATGCACGAAAGATGCCACTGTCAAAATACTTTTTTTTTTTTTATGATGTAGGGAGGCAAACGAGCAGTCGGAGCCTTTTTCATGACTACTGACGCCCATAGACATCCGCATAGAGGCCATACAGATGCGCTGCCCTCCTCACACCTCCCATTTCCATGGGCCACCGGCTACTTACAAACCGCACAAAATGCGACAGCACAGCTGTCACTTTACGCCAGTCTCGCGTAAGCGAGAGGTACCTCCCCGGTCGTACCGGCCCAAGTCGGCTGCATGCAAGCCTGCAGTGTAGCCACTTATAAAATATAGAGGATACTTCAGTAAAATGAGTTGATCGCTTACAGTCGAGTGCCGCGGGCATATTAAATTTACTCTCATACAATTATTTATACTGAAATGAAATTTTAAGCAAACTTTTTAATCATAAAATTTTCAGAATTACTTGAGAGCATTTCAGGGAATTAGATGAAGTAAATAATTTAAAAGTTTTAATGACTTAATAAACTCTTATAAGGGTAGTCTCACTGCTTTGGATGTAATTTGGGTCTTCACTTACTTTCAGTCAAAGAAACCGAGATTATAACGCTCTTGTACTCAATGAACGTTTCGTCTTTCAAAAACACAATTATTTTAACGAAACAATGGATGGTTCCAAATTCACTCATACTTTGAAACAAACTTTAACATAACTAAGATTGTTTTCGAGTTTTCATTATGGTTTGTAATATTTTGTATGGTTACATTACAGTAACCATAATAAGTGACACATGACAGTGCTTGAACCAATGTCGCCGCGCAACGAACTACAAAATGTGATTATACTTATATATAGGTAATGTTAGAAAACTTATTCCAAGTACAATTTCACTTATTAATATTTATTGCGTTTCATTTACGCAGGAAGTATTAAACCATTAAACAGTTTGTGGGTTTTGACAATTAATAAAAGCGAGAATTGAGTTATTCAGATAGGATCGCTGTTAAAGAATAGCATCGTTATCACATTTTGTGTTTGTCTGCAAATTAAAGAAATACGTAATAATTTATAAACCGTGTAATAAATAACATTTCCCTCTTATTTCAACAACTTAACGGGTCTCGTCCAAAGAAACCTTTCATCTCTTCACATTTCATATTCCGCAATAAACTTATGCCCGCGCAGCCAAACCCGAGTCGAATTTCGGCTTTTTAAAAATGTACTTTATAATGTAATAAAATAATTACTATTGCCTGCTAGTCTTGTTACTATTTACTGTTTCTTTTTAATCTTGAAACATCATAAGCCACCATGGATTTAGATTTGAATATTTATTTGAAGATTACTACTGAAAAACATTGTCGGGGGTAGTGTTATGCCGCGCTAGGATCCCTTCCCTAGTCTTTAATGCTAAGAAATCTGAATGCATATGGCTGAAATTCGCCACAGATTTTATTTAATAGTTATTAGCATAATTACAATTATATTAGTTAACATAAAAATACTTGTTGTCTTTAATAATGAATAATAAATTCTATTTATTATCGGGTCTAACATATAATAATTATTTGTAGCGGTCAAAAAAACTCAACCAATCAGTGGGCAGATTATTCGTTGAGTAATCTTCTAGCGCGATTTTAGAAGAGCAACACTGTGCCTAAAGTAGTACAGATGTTGTGTTATTTTATAAGTATAAAATATTAGTTTAATGCCCCTTAATGTGTGACCTAACTGGTTTTCGTTATTCCATTATAAATAGTCTTTAATGTGTCTGTGTCATCTGAGCGTTTGGAACGTTTTGTCTCTGTCAGAATAACGTTATAAAGTTTAGCTTTTATTTAAAACAATTTTTTTGGTAAGCTCCTAAAATTCCAAAAGAGCTTAATCGTATTTTGTGAAACTTTAGCGATTATATTATAACAATTTTATCTTATCCTATTAATATTATAAATGCGCAAGTTTTTATGTTTGTTTGTTGGTTACTTCTTCGCGCAAAAACTGCTAAAGAGATTTTCATGAAATTTGGCACACACATAGAGGGTAACTGGGATTAACACATAAGATAATTTTTCTCCCAAAAAATGTTCCTGCCATGGGATGATTTTTCACCAAATCGAAATTCACGCGGATGAAACCGCGGGGCGCAGCTAGTATAACATACATTTAATATTGTTGGAATAATTTGTATCGTAAGTAAGAGTTAGTGCCACACTGCATGCTTGCATGCAGTCGAATTGGGCCGGCACGACCGGGGAGGTACCTCTCGCTTACACGAGACCGGCGTAAAGTGACAGCTGTGCTGTCGCATTTCGTGCGGTGTGTAAGTAGCCGGTGGCCCATGGAGGTGTAAGGAGAAAGGAGGGCAGCGCATCTGTATAGCCTCTATATGGATGTTTGTGGGCGTCGGTAGTCATGAAAATGGCTCCGACTGCTCGTTTGCCCTCCTATACCATAAAAAAAAAAAAAAAGAAAAATCGTGCCCTATGTTACCTGTGCGACGGCTCCCCGGGAGGACGAAAACAGTTTCCCGACGTCAGCAGCACGCACAGCGGAACAAAGGTCACACCGTCCCCGTGTTCCTACCTTCTGCATCCACATACAAGGATATATTAGACAACTGTTACTTTACCTACTTATAATGCACATGTAAAGTGAAAGCTATGCGGTGTGTGATAGTACGTGCATTATATTTTGTTGTGTCCATTAAATAGAGGGTTATTATTTCATATAAATTTTTTTA
>LUGF01033054.1:366502-385146 GCA_001625245.1 Calycopis cecrops | reverse complement strand
TTATATATTATTATCTTAAGCTGACCTTCGTCTAAGTTTAAGCTGATCTTAGTATGCGACGATAACTGCATATAAATAATCATTCGTGGTCTCATTTTGAATTTGTTATCGACAAACAACAGCTGATCTATTTAATTTAAAAAAATTAAAAAGAGTTTCATAGCTTTTGAAATTATTAAACAAACTGGGAAGTTTTGCTAGTGGCTATCTAATGGAACACTGGAAACTGAAATGTGAAAAAAAATCCTTTCTTCCCTACCAGCAGGGATAGATTAGTAGGGATATGTGGAACAGGCTTATTCAAATTATTACTTTTTTAAACTTCTCGTTTGTCAAAAATTTATTACAATTCAAATCTGTGTATCCGAATCTAATAAATAAAGTATACGGCAGTGTAATGAATAACATTTTCCTTTTACTTCAATAACTTGCTCGGACCCATATAAAGAAAACTTCTGCCTCTTCACGTTTCATATTCCACAATAAACTTATGTACAGCGAATTTATTTACAGAGTCCGAAGTCGAACAAGCCTGATATGTTTTTGTTTGAAGAAAAGTATATTTCTGTTTGCTTTTAGTTTAGCATTTCATCATGTCTTTATGTGCAGGATATGTAGTTCAGTGTAGATTACTAATATAAAAATACATGTTATAAAAGGTTGATACAAGCGAGAGGCATTAAATAAAACCGCATATTTAGTGTTTCATTTCCAGGGTACACAACATAAATCAGATCAATAGATAAAATTATAGTTTAGCCACAGGAATTTTTGAAAGTTTTATCTCACTTCATACACGCTGTACCTCAACTGATACCGAGTATGGGCCGGCAGGGGTCATTCACCCCGTACGAGGTTGCCGTTCGCTGTACGAGCTGGTACAAATCATGTTTATATTTTTTTGCTATTTAACTTGTTTGAAAACGTATTTTCTTATACTTGTCGTAAACTTTTTTAAATTATTTCCGATTAACTGTAGGCACTTATAGGATATGTGGTTTAATTTAATGCATCTCGCTTTTATCAACCTTGTATACATTGTATAGTATAGTATAGTAGTAGTGTAGTAAGGGGTAATGTGATGCTGCATTGTAGCCAAATTAGACCGGAACAACCAGGCAGGTAACTCGCGCACAGAAGACTACTACAAAAAAAAAACATGAAAATGTACACATAATGATAATTATGATGATAATGATTTTAATATTAGGGTTAGTAGTATAGAATTGATCGATTATGCGCATAGTCGAGATAAATTCCTGCACTAAATAGTAGGAGCCAACTCAGCCAACCGAAAAGCATCTAGAGGAACGCGTCATGAGGAATTTAACTTTTCTGAGGCACATAGCCCAAAATATTAAAGTCGGAAAATGGGCCATTTTAGGCCACCATAATGAATGATTCATGTAAATAAAATCTTAGAGAGAAACAGTTTTGTATTGTATCATTAGTTGCTAGCGTCTGTCTCGCTCCAGTTTGCAAACGCCATGTAAATGATAGCAACGTCGCGCGTCGCGCTAAAAAGGAACTTTCAACGGGAATTAATGTTCTCACAATTTAACAGAAGTCGTTGCTATTTCATGAATAATTATACCACTGAATCATCATATGATTATAAAATCATTTGAATATTCAATTATACAGTCACTATTTAATAATCAAATAATAATGATAAAATGATAGAATTGTAGAATGATGTAATGATGCAATTATAGGTCAATTTTCACTGCACTGCGTCAAACTGTATATGCATCATTTTTACTCTCCTCTTGTGATATTGTGATATTAAGTCTGAATTAAACCATTACATAGAATAAACAGCTGCTAACAATAACATAATAACGATGTAATAATACAATATATTTTTATTGAATTCACTTTACATAATATTTTCATTTCACGTAACGTAATATGTTTCACTATTATATTGCCTCTCGCCAGAATTGTTATCTGGATAAAATCTTATTTTTTCTTCTTAGAAAATATTATTTCGTTTTTCAAACTCGTTATAAATAATTATAAGTTCTGTAAATGACGTAATATTCTTATGCTATCTGCTAGGAATACAAATTAAATAATAATATTAACAGTATTATTATAATACATTGAAGTATCTAGTAAAATTTTGATGTTTTGCATTTGATATGCTGTTCACGTACTTACAATGGACTAAAGACAGTCCGTCGATCAAATGAGATGGCAGTACTTGCTGTAAGCTAACTGAAATTGGCAGGAGGGAAATAACTATGAAATGTGGAAGTAGTCATAATGTTGAAAAAGAAAAAGAAACTCTCTGATGCACTTCTTTTCAACCTCGATACTTAGCTTTAACGAATCGATTAATTGCATTGGGGGCTAAACGATAAAAACCATATTTCTCGTCCCTGACAAGTTCTATGAAAATAGAACTGCAAGAAATATAATTGCCTTAAAATAACTATATTAAAAAAAGCGGTTTTTATATACAAGGTTTTTGTGTACGTAGGTATTAAGGCCGAAACCAGCCAGTCTTTTTTTGAGTCCTTATGAACGCTAAATATTCCGCTTTAGTCCCTGTGATTAGGCAGCTCAGCTGTTCTCATCTGTATTCCGCTCACATCACTTGCTCCGTTTTGAATACTGAACGACAATAACAATGCGCTCAAACGTTTAGTCACTTATGTATTTCAGGAAAATTTCATTTAAGTGGTAAAAATCATATTTGGATATGGAATATGTAAGCACATTCATTGAATAGTGATTAATTTATGGAGTGCATCAAGCGCCAATAATACTTCTTATATTGTTGTTTGCTTGATTGTAAGTTATTATTACTGCCACGTATATAGCCGTACTGATAAGTGTAATAGTTAAGCCCAGAATTGGTCCTAGAACTGGGTTTCTCCTTTATATCTCAGGTATGTTTAATAATAATAATATCCATGGACACACACTACGTTAGTCTAGGCCCGTGTTAATTACTTTAAGCACTTGTGTTACGGGAGACAACTGAATTATATTTAATAGTTTTTATAAATTTAAGAAATTGACCAAAAAGGGTTCAGACCCACAACCTCAGGCGCACCATGCTCACATACCTTTTAATTTTTTTTGCTAACGTATATTTTCGTACGCTACCCAGTCGGGCTCCGCAACTGGGTTGCCCTTACCGATTAAGCCCCTGCGGGTGCCTTCACCCGTTATAAATGGAGGACCCCGGATAAGCAACAGGGCAGTGGGAGACTCGCTGAAAAGGCCAGACTTCTCCTCCTTGGGGACTGTCCGTCTGCCTTTGAACAGACCCTACTCCAACGTTGGAACCGTGAAATGGGGTCAGGATCCCATCCTGACCCCTGGTACCAATGCTCCAATGGAGCACGCCACGCCAGTGGTCCCAATCCACGCCGCCATCTGATAATTCAGAGGGGCAGGTGGAGGACCTCCGACATTGGCTGGTCCCATCCACAGGGCTACGGACCAATTATTAAACGGCCCATGAGAACTGGGAGGATGGCAACGACACACCACGTCTCCTCTTCGTCTGCGGCCCCACCGCCAACGCATTCGACGATACGCACCCGTTGAGTCGTGGGAGAAAGGGTGCACGGCAATAACACACCGAGATATCTCTCCTCCCGGGACCTCTCCTCCATGAACGCATCCAGAGCGGAACCGTGGGGAAGCCCACTCCGAGCACCCCCTCCTGGGATCCGTCTTGGTTTCACCGTGGTGGGCCAAGCCACGATTACTAAGCCCTCTCACCACGACAAGGTGGAGATCCGTCGAGGGGTATGTTCATTTACCTGAACTATGTTACCGCAGTGCTAGCCGATCGACATGTCTGTAGGTAGGTACAACTCTTACTCAAACTTGTATTACAATTATTGGACAACTCCGTTACCCCAGAGACTCAGACTACTACTTCAGAAATGAGTTTCATCAATACTTGTCTCGTAGTCACCTGATCTTATAGTGATAATACAAATACAATATGCTTCTATATTAATTACTAACTGGTGACTGCGCAGTAATATTATGATCAAAGTGATTTGTTATTGTTTGCTTGTAGTGTGATGAAATTCCGATTTCCCGAAGGAACGAGTGATTTCATCACAGTAAAATGTGTTTTTGATGTTGGCTTAGTAACTATACACCACAAAACGTTTCATTCGAATCCATTCAGTAGTTTCGGAGATAAGCCCGGACAAACAGACAGACAAAAAAAATTAAAAACCTTGAATAGTGTTCTAATATTATTTATTTTTTTATACCAATTCGTTTTTATTAAATATATTAAATGTACAGACACACGACTTTTACTGTTACATACTTTTATTACATTGTATTAGAAAAATAACAAATTGCTTTTTTATGAATCTTTTATGTTAAGCACTTTACTGAAGTTTCCATAGAGAATTACCATTTTGCTTTTATAACTTGAAAAGAATGAAAATCAATGTTACTATGCTACTCTCTGTAGTTGGGTATCTTAGGATTGAAATATTTGAAGTTACTGTATTTTCCAATTAATGTATATCCATTATTTGGAAAATATTCCATAAGAATGCATCTCTTATCACGTTAGGTTTAAGTAACCATTGAGCAGTCGTCTTGGCGTGCATTGAAAGAGGCCGCCAGACAGATAAGGTCCGAGGATGACAATATACTTGTCGTTGTCCTTTCATCAAGTGCGTCACGCCAGTGGCCACATTAAAGGCTACGGTTGGAAGCTACTTTAATATAATATGTAGTTTCGTTGGTTAGATGCGACAATACATATCATGACAACAAGTTGTGTAATTAATCATCAATGAATGCATTAATTACATGAAGTATGTGAGCTATGAGTGAGAGAATGAATTAACCACTACAAGTTAATTATTACAGTTCATTGTTTATCATCATCATGCTGAACATCACCACCACCATCACCACATGATCATCATCATCATCATCATCATCGAACATGAAATAATTGCAAAGAATCAATGATGCTGGTGCAGTGCATTGAAACAGGACCGTTGGGCATTAGCGACCATGACCGGATATTACAGTCATCTGTTTCCATTGTTTATGTCCTAATTAAATTATTGCAACGAGTATTATATGTTAACAGGCCTACAATAGGCCAGGCCAGTAATATTGAAAAAGTAGCACATCACATAGCAATTCAGTTATCTTAAGTGTTTGGTTTAACTTCAGTAAACATGAACAAATATTAGGAGTATTGTGAGAAAGAAGATTCGAAACTTATAAATTTGCCCTTACTTTTATATAGCTCCAATTATTTCTTAATTGGGAGAAATTATAAGCGCAAATTTACATACAATACAAAACAACAAGAAACTTCAATAATTAGGTTGTGTCGCAGCCAGAACAAAAGACATGATTTAAATCCAATGTTAGTGTTTCAATACAAAGGAAGCGAGCGAGAATTTCGATTATCCTGTTCCTCTCAGATGTCTTTCTTGTAATTTTGTAGCTAATTTAGCATGAAAATATTTGAACATAATATGTTATATATTTTTCAAGAATGCGAATTAAAACGTAGCTCTTACAAAATGTGTCATAGAAAGTGAAATTGCAGTCGTTTATTATTAACTAAAGTAAATTGAAGCATTCAAACTTTTGTAACATTAACACGACATGTTACGTGTCTCGAGTTTGTAGCAAGTAATATTTAAATTAGAGCAAATCAACAAAATTAAGAATTTTGAAAACCTTGTGAAGTGACACTAGCGCTTATCGACGTGATTTGTTGTGAGATTGTGTTTCCTGATTCATTATTTATTAGCTATGCCACTAGTAGCAGTTTTTATAGCATATGTGCTATTCGAGACGAGACTGGCGTGAAGTGACAGCTGTGTTGTCGCGTTTCGTGCGGTGTGTAAGTAGCCGGTGTTTGTTTTTACTCTCATCTGTTACGGTTTGATGATTTTCAACCCGTAATTTTGTGTTGTGCAAATGAAATAAAGCTTAGCTTCAGTAAATCCATTCTATTTAAAAAAAAACAATAAAACGTATACAATAACAAGGTAAGGTTGAAAATCCCTCAAACAAAGTCCGTGTGTGCGGGTGATGTATGATATAAAAAATCTGCTACTTTGACGTAAACTTAGATTAAAATGATAAAACTAAATAATCATATGTACCAAACCCAATTCAATAAGTATAAATTATTAAATTTGATTTAAAAATATCTCTCATTGTTTTTAAATACAGTTTTCGTGTTCTATTTTAATGCTTCATTATAGTCATTTAAAAGAATATTGTCCCAATTATTGTTTAATACTTTTACATAAGCTTTGCTTTACATCATTGACACCATCTGAATCAGTCGGTATTTCCGAACGATCTGGAGTTCTACAAGAAAAAAGCCTACTCTTATTTGGAAGGCCAGAAATATGCCTGCATAACCTCGGATTTTGCAGATATCTTTGGGCAGGCAGTAGAAATCTATCATTAGCTCGTCCTACCTTATCCTTTAAAAAAATGCTCTCTGTTACTTTTTATAGCATATCTCATAAAGCGACTCGTATCTCTCATAAAGTATGAATTTAACGATTTTACGAATTTTTGTATGAAGTAAGATACAATGATTAAATATTATCATTACACTGAAGAAACAAAATAAAAGTGTAACCACTCATTATAATTAACAAGAAATAATTATAATTATTTGTTATTTCGTGGTCTTTTATTGAATATCGAATACTGCGGCCATCTCTATAGATACACAGTTGCACTCCTATCTACAAGTGTGTGCGCAGACAGAAGTGCACTCTCTTTTCCCTCATTCTCATACTCTAATGGGGTTACTGTCTGCCACGACTGAAGAGAAGTCATGCGCAAGACGCGACGGCTAAACGTCCTCTTCAAGACACGGCTGACTCCAGACTCTTATTAGCAATTTAAAAAAAAAATTATTTGACCGGATCAAATTTTTTTTTTTTTTTAAATTCCATCCAAGATTCAAATCCGACACTTCACGTCCGTAGTTTAACATTTCATGTTCAACTACGGATGAAACTCTACCACTAGTTCGAACATGTTATTTAGCACCAATTATAACAAAAACAAATTGGCACAATCAAATTCAATTTCACATTTAAATTAATTAGCTTTTCAAATTAAACTACCAGGCTAATTATCATTTTGGTCGATAAAATAAAGCCTACTATTTTTTGCCCTTGTGCGTGAATCTGTAGGAGCACTCACCTCTTCGAATTTCACCATTAGGCGTCCCATGTTTCACCCACTGGGTCACACTTGTTTGCTTCAACCTTAACTTTTACATCATAATCTTATTCTTATTAATATTATAAATGCGAATGTTTGTATGTTTGTTTGTTTGTTACTCCTTCACGCTAAAGCTGCTGAAACGATTTTCATAAAATTTGACATACACATAGAGGGTAACTTGAACTAAGACAGGATAGTTTTTATCCAGAAAAATGTCCCTATGGGATGCCATGGAATGATTTTCAACGATATCGAAATTTACGCGGGTCAAACCGCGAGGCGCAGCCAGTATGATATATAATCTGAAGATTTCACTACATATTTTCATTTCAATAATACAAGATATTGTACAACACGTATATCACGTGTCATATTCTCTATCCGATGCTAGGAGGTGTTGAATAATTTTCGTACGCACGAACAACTTCTAATGACGGAGCAAATTCAGTGGAATATAATAACATATTAGAGAGAAATCATATTATACAAGGTCGGAAGAAAGCGTGCTGATCAAGTAAAGGATGTGTAACACCGATAACTATGATAGGTTTGCGTTTGGTGAAACACTCTTTTCTAAACGGTACATGTTCTCTGTGACTCTTAGTTCTTATGTTAGTCTTGAATTTCCCTAATTTCAGGTATAATGCCATAAAATCGAGTTATTACAGATTATCGGTGACAAATATCGAATCTGTCATTCCACATTCGTGTAATACAATACCAACACATCAATCTGTGAACATATGATACATGACGCTATACGTGCCCCGGCATCCTCTGACCTTCCTTACGAGCTGGATATTGATGCCGACTATCAATATAACACACGCGATGTCTCTGTGGACCTCTGACGTATTGTAGTCCATTAATATAAAATTTATTAAAAACTCTGACGCCACTAACAAGCTTTAATACAATATTTTTTTAAGAACGATTCCAAGTGTCCATCCATGTGAAGGAATCCAGTGGAATGCTAACTGCATACAGATTATGAGGCTGCTGATTATCTCGCTTAAAACCAATACAACTGCAACTGGACAGCTGTACTGCTTCCTATTTTTAGGGTCATGTATGTATCAAATAGCCTTGTGGTGTTTATAATAGGCCGCACTGTTATAGATATAAAATGTCGCTTCAAGTTACTTCAATCTTATTGGTATATTTAGAAAACTTCCATTATGTTTCTGCGTAGGCTATTTGCCAGTTCAGGTCCTCATACACAAACCGCGACCTTAATATAAACTTGTGAAACCTGTCCTTAGTAATAAAAAATATTTTCAACTTTCTAGCCAGCCTCAGCCTAAATAAAATCGTATCTTTGAACGAGATAATAGCTTTTATAGACCATTTTTTAAATCAGAATTTCATATAAATGTGTTATTACTAGGCCCTTATTGTTATAAGAGACGATTCCAAAGACTTAAAACGTTGCTATTATTTATTAATAGTTAAGTCTAATAAAGAGCAATATAGTACACCAAATTATATTTAATTACCACAATAATTATACGAAAATCATGAAAACCTCTATATATTATGCAACATAAAATTTTATAAAAAGCCAGTGAAAATCGAAAACATGTTGGATAATCAATTATACTCTGCTAGCGTACCAAAATTGGTTATAAAATATGTATATATAATAATAATTAAGTGCATACATAACTTTCTGTCAATCCATACTATAGTCTGAAATAAAAAGGCCATACAGTAAAATCGGAAATTTGAAATCATTGTGTGGTGTAATAAATAGCATTTACCGCTTATGTGCCATAATCCATAATTCAGCATGTCTCATTCAAAGGAACTTCTCTTACAGCTCTTAGAGTTTCATATTCCTTTATGGTAAGAAAAATAAAGCTGTTAAAATTTTTATTTTGTGCTACATCGATTACTGAGGTCGGCAGCCGTGTAATTAAAGTGAACTCATACGTGTAGCTAATTACAACCCCGTCCCCAGCTCCCGAGGCAGCGCTGTTAACTCGCCAGCTATTTATTTGATCCACCGAGTTCGCATATTAATACAACGACGCTAAAAAAATGTTGTCAGTGCACCCAGTTTTCGTTAACAAAAATTATTATCTTATAATCAAAAAATAGATCTTCATAATCTAAAAGTAATCAAAAATTAATTTTAAATATGTTTAAAACTAATGGAACCGGTCTGGCGGTTCTGAGCACTCATTTTTTTTTTTTATGGTATAGGGGGGCAAACGAGCAGTTGTAGCCATTTTCATGACTACCGACGCCCATAGACATCTGCATAGAGAATATATATATGCGCTGCCCCCCTCTCTCTCCCACCTCCATGGGCCACCGGCTACTTACACACCGCACGAAACGCGCCAGCACAGCTGTCACTTCACGCCGGTCTCGTGTAAGCGAGAGGTACCTCCCCGGTCGTGCCGGCCCAATTCGGCTGCATGCAAGCATGCAGTGTGGCACTACCTCTTACTAAACTTGTATGTAGCGAGTCGTACCGCATTTAATAAATTATTTTATGCTGTTTTTGTCTCTGTAGCCTCCATATCACAGATTTTTTATGATTATGGGCTAAATGTAAAAAGTTTACGAGTAAGAAACATTACGAGAATCAAAGGATTTATGAAGCTTATATATTAAAATTCACGCAAAGCTTGTTTACTTCTTTATATTCCCAAAGAAAATATTACAGTGTATCATGAAACATTTTAGGCAAACAAAATATTTTTAATGCAGATGTGAAAAAATATGCGACTATGTATGATTCAGACCCGCATTAAGGGTCTATTAGCTATTAAATTATAATATACTAGCTGCGGAAACGTAACTTCCACAGGAACATTTTTTCGGGATAAAACTATCTTGTGTTGATACAAGTTACCCTCTATTTGTGTGCCAAATTTCATGAAAATCGGTGCAGTAGTTTTTGCGTGAAGGAGTAACAAACAAAAAAACATACAAACTTTTGCATTTATAACATTAGTAGGATATTTTTTTCTCTCTCTTATTTGTAACTAACTAGCTAACCTTCTTTATTTCCCGTTCAAGACAAATCCAAAAACACAGCTTCAGCCTTTCAAACAAAATTCAGCCTTTCTTGAGTTATAAAAGGTATATGTTTATAAACTAATACATCTTTGTTTTATATAATATGTAAGATGTAATTTCTTACTTTTTGATTCATTTTATGATTTACGTCAACTGGAAATACTTCACAGATTTTTATTTTCGCGATCGCAGAGAAGAAATGATCATAAACAGCAGTATTTTTCGATTGCGTTGACTTTAACTTGCTACAATAACTTGCACACCTAAGTATGCTTAGGAACACTGAATAATATGTAGTATATTTTTAAAGTAAACGCAATCGATGATTATGATCATTTTTTTCTTATTATTATAAGTAATATTCATTATAAGTAATATTTGACGTGAACTTGTTCCTGATAAAAAAGGTTTGATAGAAAGACAGAGAGATAAACAGATAGACAGATCTAAACAAGTGATCCTAGACGAGCTCCGTTTTTTGTTCTTAGGTCAGAGTACTATAAATATCTGCGGATCACGTTCTGGTTAAAACATAACGAATTAACCACTTCTAAAATTATATTTTTTATAACATTATAATAACATAGTCAATAAATATAAAAAACATTTAAGGCCATGTGATAAAATAAGGCTAATGGTAAAAATGTTCCTTTTCTCGGTTCTTTTGCAACAATTATTTTATTTCATTTTGGAATAAGGCTTATGATAATCGCCACTAAAACGGAATTTGTTTGAAATGTTAAGGAACAATATGTGTTATCTGTATTGTAGTTCACAAAAGCTTGGTATAATGTGGTGTGAGTGTGCCGCCGTGTACGTAAGAGCTGGTATGTGGCTGCGGTGCCGCAACTAATGGCTTTCACAATCCACCTGTTTATGTCGCCGGTATATAGCACTGTATATTTCACTCTATTTATTTTTCATACCGCGAACTTTAGAGTAAACTCTACAATTAAATGCATTGAAACGCTTTTAAACACTTTACCGGTTTACTGCACTTACATCGACCACATCTAATTCGCACCTTTCTCTTCATAATTATGTTTATCACTACATAGTATAAAACAAAGTCGCTTTTCGCCGTCTGTGTGTCTGTATGCTTAGATCTTTAAAATTACGCAACAGATTTTGATGGTGTTTTTTTAATACATAACGTGATTCAAGATGAAGGTTTATATGTATTAAGTAGTGGATGAAATACACGCGGGCGAAGCTACGGGCGGAAGCTAGTTGATAAAAAATAAAGGAATTGTCGATAAAAATTGTCGATAATAGAAAATAACAAGTGAAATATGTCTCGTTTAAACGTACACAAATAATCCTCGCTGCGTCTCCAAATGTAATTAATGTGCAGTCCGATTAACGAATTCAATATTTATTTACAACATTTCAATTGACATGCCGGTGAACGTTTGAAATATTTAAAACCAAATTTGTTATTACATTATTACAAATATGAATTTTTAATAATGTAAGAAAGGTTCTCGACATCGCACCGGAAGGTTGTTGAATGGCCTTCAGCCCGGTGGATTGACGACTTGGTGAAGGTGGTGAGGAGTCGCTGGATGCAAGTGGCTCGTCACCGTGACCTTTCGCGCTTTATGAAAGATGTCTTTGTCCAGCAGTGGACGTCCTCGGGCTGATGATGATGATGAATTTGTAAGTGGTAACTCAGTAGGAGAATGTGTTATCCGAACCCGCCACTCAGCTTTGCCGCGACAACTTTTTGGTTGTATATTTTCCTCTTACATGACTTGTACCTCGACAGATCTGAATCATTAATTCACTATTGAATACATATTATACGATCTGCGCATTACTCAGCTTATCAGTGAACTTTACGGAAACACTTTGACGACAAGTGTGGTAATGGTACAGGGCTCAAATAAGCGTAGCATGGTGCGCCAGGGGTCGCGGGTTCGAGGTCATGGGTCATATTTAAAAATCTATGTATCATATGTATTTATATAATAAAAAATTTAAATATATAAAATTACTTAAATTTATAAAGCATATTAAATATATTTCCGTTGTTTAGCACCCTTAACACAAGTCCTTACGGTACTTAGCACGGGGCTAGGCTAACGTAGTGTGATATGTCCACAGATATTATTATTATTATAACTTACTAGCTGTTGCCTGCGACTTCGTTCGCGATTACTGAGTTTCCCGTAGGAATTGTCTATCTTCCGGGATAAAATATAGCCTATACGGATTCGGAAGAATCCCTCTAAGTAATGGTAAAAGAAATTTTGAAATCGGTCCAGTAATTTTTGAGTTCAATACAAACATACAAAAATACAAAGGTTTCCTCTTTATAATATTAGTATAGATTAACCTACTATGATTCATATTCGTTGGAAGATAAACGAATGTCAAGTTCCACATAAGTATTAAATAAAATAAAATAAATAAATAAATAAAATAAAATTACTTTAGGTACAGTACTTGTGTTATATTACACGAACTATTTCGTGACAGCATTGACAACATCTTACCACGAAATTTGTATAATTTTCAGTGAAATTCGACACATTTACAAGATTCACTTACATCGATGCAACCTCTTATATCATATGTTTTAACGGTATAGTTATGTTATATGAAAAATGTAGTTACGCAACCTGCAATTACTTGACATAAAAATATTTCTCCAATAAAATGTATACTTGTAGAAGCATGCGACCGCTAGTAAAAACGAGTCACGTGTTGTCGTAACCCACCAGCCTCGTAAAGCGGAACATCCTCCAAGGATTTGATAAGCCGTGTTTCTTTTAATGATTACACTAATACGAAACTCACGATTTTTTTATGTATAGGCAGGGGACAAATGAACAATCGGAGACATAGCATAGTTTATGTTTGTTTACAGATGCGTTGCCCTCCTTCCTTCTCCAGCACCACATTGGCCACCGGCTACTTACATGCCGCACGAAAGGCGATAGCAGAGCTGGCACTTCACGTGTGTCTCGTGTAAGTCGGGCCAAATCGGCTGCATACCTGCAGCGTGACACTACCTCTTCCTATTTATATTGTATAAAACATATTTATTTAATAAACGAACCTAACATTGCAAGCGATTTACAACTAACTAAAACTTATTAACAGTTTCTGTAGCACTTAAGATCAGAATTGCACCGCGCGGACCCCGCATCGCCGTCCGATGAAGCCCCTCGCGGCTGGTCGGGCGGTCTAGCACGAGCAGTCTCAATGAACAAAGAGGTGTACAATATGTATACGCTTCTTTGTCCATCCATTTCATTTGGATCCATGTAATGATGTTTGATGTTATGATGATGTAACTACCGAGGTAACTTTTTTGACCTGTGAGACAGTTTACTTACCTAGACTAGACTTAGATTTCTTTTCCTTTAAATCGAAGTTAATCAAAGTCCCATGGAGCCAACCCATGGGACTTTGATTTATATATAACGTGGAGGTGGGAAGAGTAAGGAAGGCAGCCCACCTGTTTATCTTCTATGCGGATGTCTGTGGGTGTCGGTGGTCATGAAAATCGCTCTGACTGCCCGTTTGCACCCTATATCATAAAAAAGTCAATTTGTCTTTTCTTAAAACCTTTCAACGAATCTTGTACTTACTGATGTCGATAATCACGGACAATTTCAGTGCCAGTCCAATTAAGTAAAGATTGTGGGTAAAAGTCTTACCTACCAAGTCATAATATACGTGAAACATACATTTATTAAACAGTATGTGGTATGGTCTGAAATTATATTACAACATTATTATTTCATATTTGAATTAGTTAAACTGCACAGAGCACGAAATTACTTATATAAATAACTAGCTTTTACCCGTGGCTTCGCTCGAAATAAATAAATATTTTTTTTTTAACAAAAAAAAAAATAAAATAAAAATATAAAAAAAAGATATCCTGTATTTTCTAATGCCTCTAAGAATATGTGTACAAATTTTCATGGTGATCGGATGAGTAGTTTTGGCGTAACAGCGCAAGAAACAAACTCACATTACATTTATAACATTAAGTAGGATGTCGCAAGGAGTAAAAACACTCTACTGTAACATCAGTTCTATACTCGCTGCAGGTAATCGCACCATAATGGACTTCTTCGTCGCACGTTGTGAGCACACAAAAGAGCTTTAAAACGGAATTCATGTCCTCGCTCTTAACTGTTAAAAGTGTTTATCTTTGGTGAATGATTTTATCAAGAGCATTTAAATAACTGTATCGCTATTTATCGAGCTTTCCAATGTTGTGCTTGGCTTACATCATTATACATAATTTAAAAAGTTATAGCAAATTATTGTGAGGTTACGATTACTTTTACAGAGGTCAAAGTTTCAATAGGATATTTCATGCTGGTTCCCGTTAGTGAAAATTAAGGCTGTTGTCCCTATACCATTACGTTGTGATATTAATTTTTATTGTGAAACCTCTCTGGCGTTTTTTGGGATTCGGTACAAAAGGGTCAAACCGAAACCCCATTGTTAGGACTCCACTGTTTGTCCGGCCGCTAATCACCAGGCTTCTTCATATATATATATGTACGTGATTTTTTTACAGATTGTGTATTCTTATTGCCGCTAATAATAAATTCTGAAAATTGTTGTATTATAATTGCTATATCACTGACAATACCCAACAACAAACTTATAAATGTTATTTGGCAATACATAAAAAAATTATATTATTCACATTTTAATTATATTCATATGGAATATAATTAAAATGCACTTTAAGTACAATGAAAACATATTTGAGACGTACCTAATACCACAACAACCACAACACGTCATTCACTTAAGGTTTTTGTTTTACTTAAATTTTCACTTATTTTCTTCAGTTACCTATTTGTTTATATGTGGGTGCCTGGAATATGAACCTATTTCTATATTGTGTTGTATTTATTTTTATTTACTTTAACTGAATAATTGAATTATGTTGGGATTTCTATCAAGTTATGCATGTTAATAACTCTAGAAAGTAATTATAGAAATTAATTCTGATACAACTTAATTCAGTACTAATTTTTTAATAACTAATCAGGATCTTAAGCATGTTTTGTTAAGAATATTGTATTTACACCTCAATCCATAAGTTTTGCCATATTTTAATAATTTTAGTTGTTGTCTTTCTGTATCAACTTATAATAATAGTATTTGTGTATATTGTAAATACTAACTTCCGCCCGCGGCTTCGCCCGCGTGGATTTCGGACTTCAAAAATCCCTATAAATTTTAACTTATTATGTTATTCTGATATGAAAGCTATATTACTGTGAAGTTTCATGAAAATACGTTCAGTAGTTTTTGTGTGAAAGAGTAACAAACATACAAACTTTCGTCATAAAATATTAGTAAGATTTTTGTGGATTTTGTGTACCTAAGTAAAAAGAAAATTATCATATCATACCCAATTAATTTGCGTCATTACCTAAGGCTGAACTTGAATATGAAATTTTTGTAAGGAATGCTGCAGCTAGTGCTGTAGCAGCACTGCGTAAACCGGTTATACCTTTAACAGATGACGCTGGATGGCTCAAGGTTCGGAATCTGTTAGCTCTTTTATAATTTTTGGTAAATTAAAGATTTATACTAGTAGACAGGTGATGGTCTTATATGGTGACATATATTATATGGTTGTATGTGATGATGTTATTGTGTGAATATCTAATGTAACTATAACTAAATGAATGTAAGCATATAAACATGCACATGACCAGGCGCCAGGTAAACATCACCATCTCTATTAATACTATGCCTCAAGAATTCACGTTGCCTCTCAAAAACTACTCCAAAGACAATAATACCAGTGTGAAGTTGTAGTACAACTATAACTTCGCAATAGGATTATTAAGAATGCAACGTTTGCAATGCGGAAATGACACTATCCCTTACAAATTACAATTGATCATTCTAAATTATGCTGTTTGTCATGTTGTTCGGAACATATCAATTGAGTTGGCCTCGCGGTCGCTAGAGGAGAATGTACTCGTATTCGCGGGGTATTCATGTGCGATACTTCAGGATAAAGTTAGTAATAGGTAGTGCCACACTGCATGCTTGCAGCGAAATTGATCTGTCGCGTGTAATGCGGTGTGTAGCCGGTGACCCATGGTGGCGGTGGGAGGAGAAAGGGGGGCAGCGTAACTGTATAGCCTCTATGCATATACGATATAGTATTATAATTAACGTCATATATTACAATGCCTACAAAATACTCGATTCAATTAAAATATACTTCTATATTAGCTTGGAGCCTAATTAGTAGTGTAATCAAAAACATTTCTCTCAACGTTTACTGTAATAAAATATTATGTTAATTACATATTCATCAAATATTAAGCAGTGTAATGAATATGGAAAGAACACTTAAATTACGCATAAACTTGAGTACATTTTTTTTATATACTATGAAAATGCAAACGATCAATAGGAGCCGTTTCCATGACTACCGACGCCCATAGACATCCGCATAGAGATAAACAGATGAGTTGCCCTCCTTCCTCGTACCACCTCCACGGCCACCGGCTACCAACACACTGCACGAAACGCGACAGCACAGCTGTTACTTGACGTAGGTTTCGTGTAAGCGATAGGTACTTCCCCGATCGTGCTGACCCAATTTAGCTACATGCATGCAAGCTCCACCTCTTACAATAGTATTAGTAGAATAACTTTTCGAAAGCAGAAGAATAAATACAACGCGACGGTTATTTAAATTATGGCATGAACCTTTTGTTATAATAAAACGCGGCCCGTGGGAGGGTCACGTTTATTTTATTCCCGGTACCGAATCTCATCTGAACGCCCAGTGAACCCTAAACTTTACCTTCGTGTGTAATCTCATTACTTAATATGGAATTTCTTTCATAGAAAACTCTTTCATTGCTTAGTCGCTTTGCAGTATTAACAGCTGTCTTGTCAATATCTGACTAACTAGAGTGTGATGTTAAAATAGTTAAGTCACCCAATATAAGGAGTTTTATATACTTATAGCAAACTTTATGGTTTTTTATAGTATAGTCCATAGACATCCACACAATTCATATGCAGACAAGTTGTTCTGATTCTTCACAAACCGTACACAACGTGATGGCATAGTAATTAAATTCCTTCGATTCCCGCGGTACCCTCCTCGGTCGTGACGCAAATTTGACTAGGTAAACTTTTATTCAAATTACAAACTCTCTTTAATTGGATTGGCATTGAAATGGTCTTCGATTAGCGACATCGATAGATACAAGATTTGTTGAAAGTATGTTGGACAATTTCAATTGAAAAGTGATTACAGAAAAGAAACCACAGAGCGTTTCTTATTAGTACAATCAATAAAAAATTACGGTTTATCAGATCCTTGCGCTTTACGAGGTTGGCGGGTTACGACAGCACGTGACTCGTTTCAGCTGGCGTTTGTCCGCTTTTACAAGCGCGAACCATTTTTACAAGAGAAATATTTTATGAGTCAATAAATTGTGAGAAAGAGGTAGTGCCACTGCATGCTTGCATGCAGCCGAATTGGGCCGCCACGACCGGGGAGGTACCTCTCGCTTACACGAGACATGATTTTCTTAACACTTAGCAAGTGATAATTATAGCTCATTCGGTATGACATTGTGCACAATACTTTTCGTAGTATTCGAGCTTGTAGTTAGAATACTAATATACTAATAATATAATCTTATTTCACCATTTCAAAAAGCGATACAAAAGCCTTTGAGATAATTCAAAACTGAGAAAGATTATATCTTTGAATATTCAAAGGATCGCGTTACAAAGCGTTGAATAGCAAAGGTTTACTTTATCCGCAGGTTACACCTGTGTGATATAAAAAATTGAATTCTATTTGAAAACCATTTTATGGTATCGACGATGATATTAATAGTTACTTTATCTACACTAATGTTGTAACATTCTACTTATGTTTCCAATACTTGACTTATAATGACTACTGTTATAGCTCAGACAACAAAAAACTCAATTTAACCAATTTGACATGATGTTATAATATCCAAATCGATATCGTAAAATCTCATTATAACACTGTGTGAGAGCGAGAGGGAGAGAAAAATGGTGAGACAGACGTATGTCAAAATCCTGAACAGCGCGCGCTTGCTCCTGATTGGCCCAGCGCGCGCTGCAATGTCAACTGTCATTAGCATATGCCGACAGTCGGCAATCGACGCCCAAGGTATTAATTGATTAATTCTATTAGTCAGTATTAGCGAAAATCAAATAGTTTTAGAGTTAATATTATAAAATAAAGTTAATATTATAAAAATGGCCCATGGAGGTGGGAGAAGAAAGGAAGGCAGCGCATCTGTATAGCCTCTATGTGGATGTTTGTGGGCGTCGGTAGTCATGAAAATGGCTCCGGCTGCTCGTTTGCCCTCCTATATCATTAAAAAAAA
>LUGF01033054.1:351335-366388 GCA_001625245.1 Calycopis cecrops | reverse complement strand
ATGACATATACAACATTGTCTAATTGGAAGTTTATTAAATTTGGAAAAACAAAAACAACAGTTAAATGGAACAAAAAATCAACGAGCATAAAAAACAATTCAGACATAAAGAAATTGTTCAAACAAATAAATACTAAAGGTGGATCGTTGTTGGCGGTAAAATTTTATTGCGATACACTTTTTGTTGGCCGCACGTTTTATGGGGGTCGTCCGGAGCGATCTCTGGCATATTAGATATTTACACATTTACTTCATATGCGTCACCTGTACCAAATTTCAAATTCCTTCATTCGCGACATTCTTTGAATGATAGGATTTTTTCTGAGCGTATTTTGTTAAAATCATCATCATCATTAGCCTCTTGCAGTCTATTGTTGGACATAGGCCTAATATAAAATAATAATAATAATAATATTAATAATAACAAAATTCAAAATAAGATAATGAATTTTCTTAAAATGACGCAGACGTAGATAAATTGCTGAAGTGAAAATTTACTTTTCTATAATTTTCATATCTTACATATGAATAGAGTAGTTTTATTGAAATCACTACATAAAAATAGCTTGGTATTATTTTAAGAGCTCTAGCCGAAAATGTGCAGAAAAATAAAGAGGAAAAAAAAAATTTAATAAAGTAGTCATAAGCTTAGAAAGTAAAGGCGAAAGTTTCTTTGGTGATGTGATATGAAGCAAGATATACTTACGACCCGACGTAAATTCTTATCACACTTTGTTATGGTCTCTCCCCTGACACTTCATGACCCATCTACAGACCCTTCTTCTAGTTCTCGGAGCTATATTGTTTTACCCTTTATCATATATTTAATAGAAAATACTATCCACAGTAATTGAATTTTTATCTTGTTAGTAACTTTGTAAGTTTTTAGTCTTTCAAAATTAAATTTTTAGGAAATAGGGTAAAGGTATATTATTAACGGGTTATTGTGATGCCCGTTGCTTGAAATTTTCAAGGCTTGTTATGGAAACGCAATGCTACAGCAATAAATGCATTTTTTTAAATACTAAATCTAGTTGGACATCATTCACGCGCTGTAGCAACTATAACATAACCTACTTATAACGAAAAAGTATTTGGTACATTAATTGAATTTCAAGAATTCACGAGATCAAGAACAAGATTCAAATTTTAAAAATTCTCAATGAAGTATAGAATATGTAAATTTTAAGTAAAAACGAATTAAACATGGTAAAATAGCTCTATGGAAGAATTCTCTTAAGTGCTAACATTTACATTCACGTTCAATGGCGAAGAAAATTCAGTGGAAACTTACGGACCACCGCACAATAAGTGTGTGCGTAATTTATACGATGACGTCACAAGAGATGTTCAGTCCACACTTTATCGTCATGTTTACTGTTACTTTACAGCCGTTCTTAAGTGCCATCTACAGATTGGGTATTAACTTACGTTATGTCAGTGAGCAGATAAAACGCAAAACCAATAAGTATAAAGTAAAGATTAACATAACAATATAATATAATCTAGTAAAAATTATTCACATAAAAATAAGAATATCGAATAGTAAGAATAAGGAATTTATCAGTGTAATATTTTAATACTAATATTAATGATATATCATTAAATCTTTACGTTCTATATCTTTTTTTTGAAAATATGTTGCCTGCCTGCCATGTCTCAGAAAACCGTCTTCCGGAAAAGATGGCTGTTATTTCGATTTTCAATATTTGGTTTGAAATTCATGAGAATTAATAACCTTAAATATTTCGATACCGTGCCCCTTAAATATTTTAAGGTGCACGTTATAAAATCAGGATTGCAACCGAAAACAATAACCGGTTCAGAGTAATACCAGTGTAACGCTTTACCGCGCTTACGTCTCAGCGCCCTTTTCAATTTAGCGCTATGTTTTGTTGAGTAATACACTCGCCCGTCGGATAGAACATAGTACGTAATTTTTAAATAATTAGTGAATAATATTTTTTCTTGTTTCAGGTAAACGTGGAATCTAACGTGCTAGATTTACAACACTTGTTGGGTTAGTAGTAGCTTAGTGTACATAATGTATAAATTTTGTGAGCGTAAATCAGCGTGAAAGCATTTGGAGTGTTACATTCACTAAACCCTGCATGATTTAGTGAATGTAGCACTCCAGACGAATGTAAGCTTTGTTTTAAAGTCGTTGAAAGTGACGAAAATTATCTTGAATACATTTGTGTAAATTTTCATCGATTACGTACAATTCAACCCTTTCAGCACCGGGTAAATGTTTGGCGGGATCAGGCTCAAAGTTGGAAGGTACGTGACCAAATCAAGTAATCTCGAAAATTATTTTAGTATATGTACTAATACAAGGTTATTTGTAAAGCACCAGTAAGCTATCAGATATAGCTAGCAATTTGTACAACAACATATTTTGTTCTACGTCTTTTGACGTAACTCAGTTTAATTAACTAATAAATTAATTTTATTTTGTAATATCCAGTACATTTGTAAGTCATAGTAAGCCATGACACGTGATGTACTAATAACGCTTGGACGAAATATTTATTATAATCAATAATAAAGAAAAAATCAAATAGTGAATTATAAAAAGTCGTGAGAACAAATGTTAAAGATTTTTTGAGAGCTTGCTGATGTTTTAAAAATAATTCTGTATATAACCTATACGTACTATAAAGTCTATATACCGTAAAATATTTAAAAAGTACGTGAATTTTGCCTTTTTTTTCGACGCTTATAAACAATCGTAAAATTTATGCAGATGTTTTGCCTACTTTCCTTTTTTACGTTTCAGTAGGTTACCGGAAAACTAAGGTACGTACGAAACGCGACTGTGTAGATGTCACTTTTCACCGAAATCACATTTATTTTAAAATCTCAATAGAAAGTTACGGATTTCCTTTAAATAAATAAATCAAGGTTACAAAAATATGGAGGTACAATAAAAGAGGAATTGTTTTCAACGTGCGTCTCGCTGCCCGTAATTCGACACCCGAACCTTATTTGTGGAGGTTAAAGAGCTTGTGTACGTCTTTATGTTTGATCTTTTATAAAATCTGATATTTTCAAATTAAACGAAATTCAAAAAGAATATGTATTGTTTATATTCCCCATAGGCACAGTATATAGTTTACTAAAATATTTCAAAGAATTATTTTTAAGATTTGTAGCTACAATTAAAATTAATAATAATGCGAATGTTCGAGAATACATCTGAAGCTGTACTTATTGCTTTGTCTCCTTAATGGTAATTTAACTGCTTTAATTATAACAAGACTAATTTTATTCTCCATTACATTTGATGTATAATTTGGATCTGTATAACAAAAAACATAGCTAAATATCACTTTTATTCCAATTTAATACTCTTGGAAGTAGACTGAAAATGTACAAACTAATAAAAATCAGGTATGTCATCTTGGCAGAAAGTCCTAGTCAAGACAAATGAAACGACCTCTAACAGGATGGGGTATCTATATTTAGAACAGAATAGAATGTAAATGCGCAATATGCTTGTCAATACAATTCAGATGAACCCAAACATGAGGTGCTTGTGATATTTTATTGTATTGTATATAGATCTCAAAATAAGATACAAAAGGCAATATTCTACGGGTTCCCTTTGATCCGTTGTGTTTGTATTGGCGGCGTTAAACTGCTTCTCAACCTTTCCTCTATTCATGTTCCCCAGGGCACTATTATATTTGAATAATTCATAACGCCAGTACAATTTGATCTTATTCTTACGTTCACCCTACTACACTTGGTTTATACTTTATTAGTTTTCTGAGTCATATTATTTGACGATTTCAAAGAATTATTTTGAAGATTTCTAACTGCTATTAAAATTAATAACATTAATTTTCGTATATTTACGCGAATGTTGCTCATGATTAAGATTCTTTAAACGGATTGTATCGCGTTTGATATAAAACGCTGTGGGTTCAGTATACATCAGGGGACTAACGAATTGATAGACTCGTTCATTGCGGAGGTTCTGTCATATTCTGCAAGTGGATATTTTATATCAAACGCGATAGAATCCGTTTAAAGAATCCTAATCATAATAACATTAAGCTTATGTTCGGCAATACATCTGAAGCTCTACCTATTGATTTCGTCGTCGGAACCGTGCAATGGCATCAGGTTCCCATCCTGACCATATTACCAATCTACTACGGTGGTCATTAATTTTAAGCACTTGTTTTAAAAATATTTTATTAAGAAATTTGTTTTTGGAGTGGAAATTATTTTTTTATTATTGGTTTAGATTGTTTAGAATATTTAGGACTAATATTACTCCATATCTCTTACATGAACTTTTTGAGTTATTCTCCTCCTCTCCTGTTAAACTTTTTTTCTTCTTTTTTTATACAGTATAAAGGGGCTAACGATCGGTCGGAGCCATTTTCATGACCACCTACGCCCATAGACATCCGCATAGAGGTTATACAGATGCGTTGCCCTCCATCCTCCTCTCTCCTACATGGGCCACCGGTTACTTACACACCGGACCGCGACAGGAGGTAAGTACCTCGCCGGTCGTGCCGGTCCAATCCGCCTGCATGCAGCGTGGCACCACCTCTTACTGGTATACTTCAAGTGTAACAATACCCCCGTATTATTATTACTACGATAATAATCCTGACACGTAGTGTCAGGATTATTATGTATGGAGTGAGTGAGCGGGTATGGAATCACCGCCGCTACGAAGTTCATGCCGGGGGCGGCCATTAGCGTATTGGATTTCCCGCCGACAACGCTGCATCTCATCGGTTTAATTGTTCTGCTGCCATTACATATTAAATCGCTCGTTTGTATAATTGTCAGCGTGTTACAAGGTCACGCTGAGAACAATGTACAAAATTCGTTCAGTTTGCTTGATTCAAGTATATCTGTGTTCATGTCTTGTAATCATATAAATAAATTCCATAAGATTTATTGTAGAAGTACTCCTTGAATTCTTTGTAATATTCGGAGTAGTCAGCAAAACGCATAGTTTAGCTACAAAATCATTTAATTTAAAATAACTTACTTAATTTGAGCAACGCGTTTTAATCAGAATTTCCTACCAGATATATATTTTAACCGTATCCCTGACATGCATAAATTTGCTCATTAATTATCAAATATTTTTGGCCAACAGTTCATATCGCAACTGTTTCTGTTGTATTTTGTAATCGAACTATAAAAATAACTTATAAAAGCTTCATAATAATGAAAATATTTGTCTTTAATAACAATAATGTAAATACGTTTTCCCTTCTAATTTATTACAAGTTGGTATCTCGGGACTGGCGTAAGTAAAGATATTGAGCAAATATCTAAATATAAATGAAAGTTAAACAATACCGTGGGTTTATATAGCACACAACGTTACTGTCTCAGAGGAGATGGAGTTTTCCAATAGTTGTGATACATTTTATATGCTAGTATATTACTATTTTAAGGTACGGAACCTTTAAATAGGATATCCCATATGCGTGCAAGGAATAGTTTAGCAACAAACAATATTTAATTTAATGTAGGTTTTGTAGCTAAACTATGGGCATTGCTGACTACTCCTATTTCCTAATACTTATATATTACAAATATTTCAGCGGACAATTTTCCGCAATATTAGATCAGGAAACATAATTTCAACAAATTGATTAAGTTGCAATGCAATGGTATTTCGCCGGCTTTTATAATCGATAATGATAATTTATAATTTTAGCAGCGATAAGCCAGTATCTTGTACCCAATGAAGTATGTGGTCAACTATCAACCCGTTACTTAATGTATTTCAAACTAAGATACCGTCTGCAGCATTATATATATGGTTATCAATTGCTCATTTTTATCCACTACAGATAACCGGGAACATCTTCAACCACACAACAAGGAACTTTAAAGCTAGTCATTTATCTTTTCTACTCGTAGAAAAGTGTTAAATAATGGATGATTATAATTTAAATAAAAGTTACTATAAAATTTTGCCACAAATGACAAAGCATAGGTAGATTAATCGTTAGATGAAGTCATCTTGTTCCAAGACGGATCAAGTCATCCAGAATCAAAATCAAAGAGTCAAAGAAAATTGAGTAACTTTATTACATCACTGTGATTTCCTACGTAGAATGTTCGTGATATGCGACTCGGTGATATGTCGTGCAGTCAGGCGCGCGACCCGCTGCAGGCAATAAATACAGCTAATGAAATCAATTTGTTCGCTGGCGATATTTCCGCTCAATATTCCATTGCGCATTTGATATAATATATCAAATATTATATTATTCACGATGGGAATTATTGCTATAAGAGGTGCATGCTACATGGCATGGTCGTGGAGGTGGCTCTCGCTCGTATGATATCGACGCAAATTAATCGCTACACAGACGTGCTTCGTGAGGTATGTGTCTAACAGGTGGCCCATTGGTGGGGGGAGGGGTAGAAAGGTAGTCAAGTCTGCATAACCATCATGCTCACGGGCGCTGGTAGTTATCCAAATGCTCCGACTGCTCATTTTCCCACTAATACTAATAAACGTGGAAATGACACATCGACTCCCACGTTGGTACAACTCGTGAGTTTCATTTATATGACGATGATAGTAGCGTTAGTAGCATAATGAATATATCAATTATGCGCAAGGAGTCGAGACGAATTCCTGCATCGAATCGCAGGGACCGAAAGGCATCTAGACGAACTCGTCATGAGGAATTTAATTTTTCCTGAGGCACGTAACCCAAATCACTGATGTCGGAAATTGAAACAATTTGGAGTTCACATGTAATATTTAGAATAGTTGTTATGTTACACCACATTTTGTTAATAAAATATTACTTTTGTAACATAATAGAATTAAAATTTATATTAAAAAAGCAAACTTTTAACTAGTGTACATAAATACACTACAACTTCATGCCTGTACAGTACAGTCCAAGCTGGTATTATACGTAGCGAGTAATACACTATAATAAAACAAGACGCCGATGTCGCATTTGGTGATGAAAGGCAACGCATCTGCGTTCGTTTATTTTATCACTAAGAGCCGCACTGTGAAAAATGGTAGAACTAAAGCATATCATAAATGATTTTTGAAAATATCACAATTTAAATGAAATATTTATTGAATTCGATACTCTAATAACCAAACAATTCTAATCAGACATTTTTTTGTACTAAAACTGCATAAATATTTTTTTTTCTTATTTTGAAGTAAGTTGAAGTAGCGGATGGCTCATTTAAATGTTTGCATACACATAATTCAAATAAATATTGTGAAAAAAGTATTTAGCACATGCATACGATTTTAGACATTTTTAAAAAGGATATTTTATGTTCTTAATAATGAGCTATTAACTTTTTTTAACTTTACTGCTGACATAGTTTACAAAAACAATATTAACCACAATATTTTGGTAGCAATAGCTTATCATCTATTTTGCACTCGTCCTGCGTGAGTAAATATGCGTAACATTGATATTAGTACGTATTTCATATAAAAAAACAGTATATAAGAGGAAGCAAATATCTTCAAATTGCACACTTCAGCGTGTATTTCATTTTAAGTGACGCTTATTTAAATTGGTTATTTCCATTAAAATATCAACTTTCAACTGTACTAAGGGTGATTTCATCATTCCCTATATCGAGCGTGGCAGAACCTTGGAATCGTCCATAGTTCTACAGCAAAAATTAAATGTTTCTGAAAAAAACTTATGTTTTGTAATTGGTGAAATTCAAAGACATATTCTGCCTTCTTTCAATAAGCGCTGGGCTCAAGCATCACGGAAAAAGGACAAATTTATTCGGAATAATACAAGCTGGCTGGAGTCAGGATATTCAGTACAGTTTCCGGAGTCTGAAGCACATTCACTGCCTTCTGGTGAACGAGGAAGACCGTGCATTGCTTATGGAGACTCCTCAGAATCGACAAAGAAAAGGAAAAACACTCTTTTACTAGAAGAATATGGGTTTGAGCACATTAGTAACGGGTGATCGATCCCGGAAAATTTGGAGTTTATGCCTTAGAAACTGCGCGAAATTATGTTAATAACTATGATTGGTACTATATGCCATCCTCCATGCTCAAATTACTTATACACGGAGAAAACGTGATCAAACATTTTTCTGTTGAGTTCTGTCAAGAGTCGCGCAATAAAGACTACAGAAATATGCAGAAATAATCATGCCAGAAAATGAAGACGTATTTTAAAACGCTTCTATATACTTCAGATCCATACATTTCGAGTTTAAGAAAGCCTTATGTGAGAAATGTGAAGGATCTTGATGAAGAGGCACTAAGTCTTTTGAAGATGGTATCTGGAGGTGATCCTACATTTACACAGGTGGTAATTTTAGTTAGGAATAGCGAGGATAATAACAATTAGATATAACATTATAAGTAACTAAAACCTAGTTATATAAAATCAATAATATTATAAGATTTGTCTAATCTGAGATCAATTAGTTTGGTGTGAGGTATAGATAGGTATTAAACGATTTTATAATTTTATGTATTTTATTACGCTTGTGTAATAAGTACATATTTATAAAAAAATAAACTAAACGTATTACTTTTTTTCTCTTTTCCTTTTTTTTACCTAAAATAAATATGTATATATTGAAAAAAAATACAAAAATTTATTATTTTTAAAATCTTTGTATATCACTGTATACATGTGCCAAATCTCAATACAATACGATAAAAAACCTTGAAGTTACAGATTTTTGATCCGATACGGACCCAAATATTCCACTGTGCGCCGGCTCCATCTCGTGTTATAAAAGTCGTTACACGACAATTGCTGTTTATCTCGGCGATATTCCAATTATTTTCTAGATAGGTACTTTACGAGTTTTAACACGAGTGGGTTCGAGACCACAGCTGGTGTAACCCCGCCGAAACGTCGAGCCGTAAGACCGTATACCTTATACGGTTTCGCTATTACCTTTAATAATTATTTTTTCGTGTTAAACCCCGTAAAGTATCTACTTTATAACGAACGTGAAAGTTTCGAAGAAATTCCGATTGTTCTCGCCGAAGAAATACAGAACACACATAAATATTGTCTTGGAGAGAAACAGCCTTCTATTGTAATTTTAGTTCCTAGCGCCTGCTCTGATCCAGCTTGTAACCGCTATTTATTGGAGGTCTACGTCGTACTAAAAGAGGTACTTTCAGCTTATGTTCTCACAATTGAACAGGAGTCGTTGCTCTTTCATGAATAATTGTATCATTGAAGAATCAAATTATAATTAAAACATTTGATCATTCTTATTCAATTATTGAATAATCAAATAATGATGAAAATTATAAAAAAATGTTTCACTTCTCATCAATCAGCACTGTATCAATCTTATTTACTTTTTTCGTGCTGGGATATTAACAGCCTGGATAAAACCAAAACATAGAATGAACAGCTACTAACAATAACATAACATCGATTGGATGCAATATTTTTCTATTGATTTTACTTTACATAATATTTTCATTGCACGTGCTGTAATATGTTTCACGATTGTCGCTCGCTAGAAATGCTACCTCCATTAAAATTTATAAATATTTTCAATATTCGTACATTTTTCTCACAACAACCTCGTTATTAACAATTTCAAGTTCCGTAAATGACATTTGTAACACTGTCACGCCATCTGTAATACAATATATGTTAATTTAATGTTCCACTTGAGCCCCAGCGATTAGGCGGCTCAACTGTACTTATCTGTACTCCGCTCGCATCGCCTGCTCTGTTTTGAATACTAAGTGACAATAACAATGCCCTCAAACATTTAGCTACTAATATATTTTAGGACAATCTCATTAAGGTGCCAAGTTTTAGAAAGTATGATATAAGTATCTATGTCTTGTAAAAGTACTTGTCCTTTTGATTTAGTATTTGTCGATGTTATTTTTTATATCGAAATTAAATAGACACTAGCTCCAACAGGTGGCAACACCGGAAACTATTTTTATATCTATGTCCTATCTGTGTATCTGTATTTTTTCTTCTTTCTGTATGTGTTCTGAGAGAAATAAAGCTGCAAGTCATTTATTGAGTTCTTTCTTTTGTTACTAAATAATAATAGTCAAGGATATCAATTATATATTTGGATATGAAATGAAGCCTGCAATACCTACAGACTGTTAATCGAAATGATACAGATTAATGCACTTCATTAAAGGTAATTGTAATATGATGTAATTGTAATATGATGCTACGAAATAAATAATACAAGAAATAAATTTTAATATTTTTTAACTAAAAAATTATTAGTAGTATCTGTTGCTGTTTACCACCACATATAGAGCCATGTAATATGAACTTAAGTGGAGTTTAGTTGACTGGATTATACTCGCACATGGAGTCGATAAGTCTTCATGCGCTAAAATACTAGAAAAATTTTTTTGGGACTTTGTACGTGTGATTTGTTAAATCCTGGCGTGTAGAAAACCCAACTTCTTGCCGTTATAAGCAAAGATCAAGATATTATGTAAACTAGGACAAGTTGTATCATATACAGTAACAGGTTCCTGATAGAACAGGGCCAGTACGTTGCGCTGTTCTATTATGTATCACAATTATTGGAAAACTCCGTCGCCTTAGTGACTCAAACTTTGTTGCTTCAGAGATAAGTTTCATCAGTACTTGTCCAGTTGTCACCTATGTATAATTAATTTAATAATATCTTGGTTGAATTTTCAACCTATATAACCAATATTTCGACGTAGGAAAAATGTAGTCCCACGTCGAGGCCACATGGATGCCTAACCGTCCGTCCCTACTGGCGCAGGAATTTATCTGGACTCCTTAGCATGGGCGCATAATTGATCATCTCACACATATATTAGATAACTCAACACCATCATCGTTAGCTCATTCCACAGATGACGGTTTAACATAGATTTAATATTGGAATACTACATTGATGATGTTGTATGAAAGAATAACATAAGGTTTTATTTAGAGCGGTTCGGCTAAAAATCTGTTAGGCGCGTGTAGATACAACTCGTTTATACGTTGACAAGCTGACAGAGGCCAGGGGTTGTATTTATGTTGTGGGGATCAAAGAGAATTACTTCATGCAATTTATTTTTGGAGCGTCCGCAGACACGCTGTAACACCCGTGAAATGTGAGACTCAAATTTATTTTCTTTCAAATTTTCTAAATTGTCAGAGATTCTTAGCGAAATTGTAATGTAACCGTCATACCAATGCCTTCATACTCGTACACGTTATAAGAAAAAAATACGAAATTTTTTTTTATGAATATTTTATGATGAGCACTTTTCCATAAATTGACATAGAGACTTACCATATTGCCTTGATGACTCGAATTAAATGAAAGTCAATGTCATTATGATACACTTAATGACATTGACTTTCACCAACAGATAGATAAGGTCCGAGGATGATCATAAGTATTCTTCAAGCGCCCGGGTCAAGTGTCCACGACCAGTATCTACAAACAATGTCTTGTAGCAAAATAAACGGGTAGTTACGCTCGTAAGGCTTGTACTCTAGGTACATGTGCAACGAGAACGTCGGTGCTACGATAACCTCAGTGCTACGAGAACTTCGGTGCTATGATAACTTGAGTGCTACGAGAACGTCGGTGCTACGATAACTTGAGTGCTACGAGAGCGTCGGTGCTACGATAACTTCAGTGCTACGAGAAATTTGGTGCTATGATAACTTCAGTGCTACGCGTCACGTCCGCTCGTACACATCTGTATTGCGTGTCCTTGTGTCGTTTCGTTTTGAGAACATACTCAATTCTTTTACCTTTTTAAATTTAATTAACACAATAAAACACAATACATGCTTTTGTTTAACACTTGTTGCGTTAGTATTCAACATAGTTTCATTGTACGACAGCACTATTACTAACATTCAGATATATGTAATATGATGGATAATAGTATTTATATGAGAAAATTTATAGCAATACAAAAATAAATTTTTATTATAGAAGTTCCGCTACTGCTACTCTGCTGTATCCTAATCTTTTCCCAATTAGTCAGCACAGTTGTTTTCATTAGTTTAACCAACACATAACATTGAAAAACCGTAAACTCCCTTCATCATAATTACTGTCAGCGCCTCGTATAGTGAACAAGTCGAGTAAGTAATAAAATAACTGCATGAGCGGCGATCAACTCTGAATGTTTTAATTAAATAAAGTACGTGAGCTGCATATTTCACGTAATTCAACCAATATTACAGTTGATTGCTTATCATCATCATCTTCTTTATCATCGTCTTCATCATCTTTAGCACAACCACCACCACCACCTTCATCATCATCATCATAATGGTAGGCGATGAAAAGCAAATATAATCCTACTCCGTTCCTTCTAACTTTCGATATTATAAATTGGAAAGGTGACTTTATAATATTAAATATTATATTAAAAAAATTATCATTTGTATCCCAATCGTAGGTAACTGGAAGAAATCATATAGAATGTACTTATATTGTGTAACAAAGAGAACACACCTTCGACACAAATTGGACATGAACCAACACATACACAGCGCTTGTATTTCCCCTGTCCAAATAAAACTTGCGCAAAGTCAATATTATTGTATTTATCTTGGAGCTATAAAAACAATTAGGGGGCTGTGACGTGCTGTCGCAACTGGCAAGTGACATCTGACCTAATAGCTTCTTACAGAAGAATAACAATAAAATAGATAGGTCAGTTTATTGTATTATCAGTAATATAATAATACTATATCTTGTCGTTTTGTATATAATGAGCTTAATGGCATACTTTCCTGCAGCTCACTCTTGAACTTGGCTTATAATGGATGAATTGATCATTGAGATATATACAGGGTGTATGTATGTTTATTAATAGTAATTATTACTAACTCAAATGATGTGTGCATATTATCAAAGCGACTTTGTTGTTGAAACTGAATATAAAAATAACAGTCTAAAGATTTCACTTCAGATTGTCATTTCTATACACAGATATAGATAGCACACGATATTTGTATATGAAGTAACACATTCTCTATCAAAACTAAGGAGATATTGGATAATATTCGCACGTACGAGTAACTTCTGATGAAAAAGCAAATTCTGTGGAAGGTCACGATCGCTTTCACATCGAGTGCGTACTTACTTTATATGGCAGGAACATTGCATGGAGATTTGCGGTCCATAGGTTATCCCTAACAGCTGTCGTGCTATCAATCAATTTGGAGTCGGGCTATCACATAAAATCATCATCATCCAGTGGCGGAACTAAATCATGTTCTGTCTGTGTTCATTGTGTACTCATGAATTTTTCTAATTTTCCATTTTATTATTAAGCCACTGTATCATTCATAGCAGCAACTCAATATTGACCACGGATGGCACAGAAAATAATGCAATATTTTATCTATACAAAAGTGTTTTGGGTCTGAGCTTTGAGTAAGGCTGTCATATCTATGAATACTAGCAAAAATATGTAAAACATGTCAAAAACAAAACGTAAACAAGTGCATGCTATATTTCCTTATTTACATATTCCGATGGGGTGGTTGTTTGATAGACCAACACCAGAAAGCAGATGTGTACACATGGGAGTACTTGGCAAGGGAAAACATTAGGGTATTGCCTTTGCCTGCACAATCATCAGACCTCAATCCCATCGAGCATGCAAGGGACATGCTCCAGAGCCGTGCTTTAAAGGACTTGGATTGAGTCACAACAACCCAACAACTGATGGACTTACTAAAATTTCATTGGGAGCAATTGCCGCAGGAGAACATTAACAGTCTCATCGATTCTATGAATAATCGGTGCCAGCAAGTTCTCGATACCAGAGGCGGCCACACTTTATATTAATTTACGCAATTTTTGTATAACCATTTAATTTTGTTTAGCATTTAATTTTTTTTTAAGTTTTATGATTAGGCACCTTACTACGTACATACAGTTCTTACTCGTATTATAGTCAATTAAGCTATTAAAAAAAAAACAATCATTATTGTTTAATACCAAAAAAGCATAACAAAATAATATAAATAAGAAAAAAGTAAGGATTTAATGCCAAAACACATTGTGAAATTGAAATTCGTATGTGTTGCTTAGACTTTTATAAAATAAATAAATAAACGTTTATTTTGCTAATCAACACACATAACAAAAACATTTAACATTTGGGTATAGCAAAATTGGTCCCAAACTCGGCATCTGCTAACATAATAATTATATTATGTTAGCACCGGTCTTCCGCTTGGGCCATATGATGACACACACGGACACGCCAACAACAATGAATTTATACTATAACTTATATTATATATACTAATACACCGTGGGTACATCTAATATTGCTAAGCAGATTTTTACAAACAAAAATTAAAACCAACATGGCAACGACAATAAAGTTATACTAGATTTGATTAAGTACTAACTACTTAAGATAAAGTTTTACTAGAGAAATTATTCCAATCAATAATTGTTGTGGAAACGAGTGACGTAAAAATGGAATGTAAAATCTAATAATGTAATAAGGTTGAAACAAACATTGGCAGAATATTACACAGATGACAGTGCGTCAAAGCAAAAAAAAAGGCGAAGTAGGAAGTACTGATGTCAAAACTTAAAAACACAATTTCTGTTTTCTAGTCTTCTCTAATTTTCTTTGTGCAGTGTAAAATGCAAATTACATACTATAGTCTATACTTTTTACATAGAAATTACTACTATAAATCACATACTAGTACTACATATAACAAAAATGGCAAAAAAGAAGGGAAAATGAGTCCAGCGTAAACAATAACGATCGGATCAAAACCAAAACATTTCCATGCTCCATAAGTACCGAGTAAATTGAACATGTTAGTATTTGTACTAACATCTAAAATAATAATTTTGGCTTTTCGATGTGTGTATATAAATAATAAGGGTATTTCTTTGTTTTAGGTAAAATGGAAGAACTAAAAAAAATTACACAATAAAATCTGGTTTTTTAACACAATATATAGGGGTGTTTTGAATAACATTTCCCGAATAACCATAAAATTCAGTGACATACAAATTTATTTTCTTTCAAAAACAACATCTGATGGATTTCTTCC
>LUGF01033054.1:331573-345238 GCA_001625245.1 Calycopis cecrops | reverse complement strand
TATTAAAACACTCGTGAGGTACTATTTTGAAACTCGCGTTCGCTCGTTTCAAAAATTCACACTCGTGTTTTAATACCCTTCTTTATATGACAGTTGCATAAACTACTATTATTGTATACTGTAAAAGTTTTACAACTGATTGGAGAAGTGGTAATACTATCAGCATGCCGTACACCAGAGACAGTGGATTGGAATCGCGCCCAAGACAGGGTCATGTTTTATTTTTTTTTGTATCTCTGAAATAAAAATCTGAAATATATATATCATTTTGGCTTGACATATAAATAAACTAAAGTTAAACGCCAACATAGTTCTATCTTATTTTTCATAAGTGTACAAAACAGGATTGATGAATTAATTTCTAAATTGAAACAATGTATAATATTTAAGCGGCACTCTAACAAGTTAATAAATTAGATAATTCTATTTGTTTAGGATAATAATTGACAGTACGCGTTCTTCCGATAAGGGCCTTGGATTTTTTTTATATTTGCGTTCCACCCTTACTAGTTATAACTTCATAATTCTGATGATAAAAATACATAAATCTGTAATTTTACTCGTTAAGAAAATAGTTCTCTTACACCTTGACCGTCAACATCGCACCGTCTTGTGTCGGTTCAAATTCATCTCGAGTATTATCCGAATAAAAAGAAGTAAGGCATCATGGCCATCAGACGAGGGATTTTTGGGGGCGGATTTTTTTATGCGGAGTGACCCAAAAAAGAATGCAAAGTACCGCGTAATTTTAATCCCTCGTTTGCGTTTCTCTATACAGTAGTAAGTACTGTAAGTATGTAAGACTGCTTCTCACTTTTCAAGCAATCTACCATCTTTATAGGAGAACTAGCTGTGCCCCGCGGTTTCACCCGCGTTTAATTTCTAAGAAATCCATATAAACTTCAACACCCTATTTCACCCCCTTAGGGGTTGAATTTCAAAAATCCTTTCTTAGCGAATGCCTACGTCGTAACATCTACCTGGATGTCAAATTTCAGCTTGATCCGTCAAGTGGTTTGGGCTGTGCGTTGATAGATGGCTATGTCACGTTTGAGTTTTATATCTAATATATAAAATTCTCGTGTCACAGTTTTTGTTGCCATACTCCTCCGAAACGGCTTGACCGATTCTCATGAAATTTTGTGAGCATATTGAGTAGGTCTGAGAATCGGCCAACATCTATTTTTCATCCCGATATTCCCACGGGATCGAAAGTTACGCGGGTGAAACCGCGGGGCGCAGCTAGTATATATATATGTTCAAGTGGTTTTATTAGTAACCATAATTAAATCTATTAATCACAATAAATAAAACGAACTTTATTATATCATTGTTTTATTTTAATTACCAATTTACACTACGCTGGCGATTGCTGAATAAATAATGTAAAGAAATTGTAAACAATTGAAGTTCGTCCTCCATTTCGATAACCGCAAGGGAAGCGCAGCTCAGTCGCTTAATTGTCGGAAAATATTCGGAGTGCGCGATTTTGTGGCACCACGGGATTTGGCATATGTAGCTTCAATTATATTGTACGCGGCTCAGATAGATAAAATATTCCATTTTATATTCTACATCCTTATATTGACAAATGAATATATTTAAGGGTCTATTAATTACGTATGTAACAAGAATGAATAAAATATTCTTTATTGTGCACAACACGAAAATATCCTAACAATACAGAAGAAGAATTCAATATATAAATGTCCATAAAGGCGGCCTTATTACTGTAGTAAATTCTTCCAGGCAACCTTACACAGTAAATAGAAGAAACAAACTTATTCTAAACGTGAGACAGTGCACAATTACTTATTTATAGAAGAAATGAATATACTATTAAATATCCAATAAGTATAATATTAAATACAAACATATACTTAGACGAAAGTAATTCTTTTGAATCCGCCCGCCGATACACGTTTGTTTAGATATGCTAGGTGATGCTGTAGTATGTTTATTTATTGAAGTATTTAAGTAATTTATTACAACTTAATGAACGTAACATTAATTATTGTAACTTAAGTAAAAATTAAACTCAATTACTCCTTCAATAAGTTATAGTCATCAGATATAAGTAATATATATAATATATAAATTATTATATACCTAATAACGAGTTTTTGATTTTATCTAATGGTATAAGGGGGTAAACGAGCAATCGGATTTACATGACTACCGTCTTCCATTGACATCCGCATAGAGGCTATACAGATGCGCTGCCCTCCTTTCTCCTCCCACCTCTATGGGCCACCGGCTACTAACACACCGCACGAAACGCGACAGTATAGCTGTCAGTTGACACCTGTCTCGTGTAAGCGAGAGGTATTAGAGAGAGGAGGGAGAGAGGAGGTAATTCGGCTGCATACAAGCATGCAGTGTGGCACTACCTCTTACTAAAAAACTCGATAAAATAGGATTCCTATTAAATCTAAATTGAGTTAATAAAGAATAGAAATAGTATAAAAAAGTATAATATGAATTTTCATCAAGAAGTGACAAAACATTCTATCAACTACACGAAAAGCACTCAAAATTGATAATGATAAATTCATATTTAAAGGTAAAATATATTTAAAGGTAAAATAAATTTAAAGGTAAAATATATTTAAAGGTAAATTTAAGGAACCTTAGAAGTGTATTCTAAGGTTCCTTAAATTTACCTTGCACGCACATATAAAATATATACAGCCTATTTTATTTTCAAACAAATATCCCATTCCATTATGGCCTTCTTAAATTAACACAAAGGAAACGTAAGGAAATGCTGAACGATGTAAGGTAAGCGCATTTTATATTAAAATCTTTTTTCATCTTGTCAACCGAAAAAAGGAAGACAAAGCAGCTGCTATAATGGGAAATATACGTTTCGTGAAAATTTACAATGAGAAGGGTTTTGAGAGTATATTTTGATTTAATATTTTATTTAAGTCGTAAATAGCTAGAATAATAGCGTAAGTAAAATTATTTTAATTGTATTATTTTGACTATTGATATTAATTAAATAATAGCCTTAATTAAATTCTTCCACATTTAAACATTTCAGTATAAACATGTTATGTATGTATGATTAATAATGTAATGTTTTTTTGCCCTTTATTATTATTTCTTTGCCTCCTGTGATACAAGTTCAAAATCTTAATTTTACAGGAGAGCGAGAACAACATTTAAAAAATTATATTTTGTGAGCCAAGGAGACTAGAATCGATCTGAGTACCTACTTCATGTTATTGATAAAAACATTCTCTTCATAAATACATTTAATGTTTTTCGATAAATATTATAAATTTGGAGAAAATCTTGATGAAATTATGATGAAAAACTACGAGTTGTACCCTACTAAGATGTTCTAATACGAGTAAAAAATATGTGTTAAATGATATAAGTTTAGTTATATCATTGTGCAATACTAGAAAGCCTAAAACTAAACACGAGAAATTGCTTTTGGAACCAATACATAAAGGGGTTGTCTATCAATATGCACTTTTTGTGTTCACTTGTATCACTTTTCACAATGCTGATTATATTTTGATATAAAAAAAACAAAAATGGTACAAGTCGACTTATATCACTCATCATATAGGAGGCACAGATTTAAATACTCAGCAAAGAATATAAAGGCACAATTTTTTCTTCGTAAATATATGAATAAAATAATAGCAGAAAAGACAAAATATGAGCTTAACGTTTGTGTAGTAGCCACATAGGCACATAATCTAAGTGGGACTGAGTATGTCCCGCGCTAGAGCTAATTAAATACGCCGCGCGTAGCAAGCTGTGACGGACTCAAACAGTCCCCAGACGTTTTTAATGAAAAAATGACATATGTCCTAATGGAATCGTACTCGAAGTAGCGACGTGATGACTATAACTGTTGTTGGGTTTCCAGCTTTTTTGCGTTTAAAAGTACTGGAGTTTGTTTAGTACTGTTTAGTACTGCTCACGATTATAAAATTCATGTTACAATATTTGTATCTACAAGATCCATTCGGCGCAGAATAGTTGTTTAATTAATTAATTAATTTGGTCACGGAGACACAGACACATTACGTAGCCTTTTCAAGTTCGCCAGAAATAACCTTTATCCATGTCATCCATAGCATGGTATTAAAATGACTGTTCACTACAAATATCAGCAGGCACTGTGAATCCAACGCGGTAATAAAGTGTCGTAAAGAATTATTTGTTACTGTACAATATCAATCCCAGCTGATTATTTGAGAGTGAAAGAAATTAAGCCGCTTAAATCACACATCACATCACAGATATCATGTTGCCTAATATTACGAAGCATCGGTGATACATAAATAATAATCTAGACATATTCGCGTATCACAAAGCCACCATATCAATCTGTGAATGTCTCCGCGCGCTACGTGCTCCAGCATCCTATGAATGTCTAACGATATATCCTTTATTGATGCTGACTATCAATATAATATTCGAAACAACATTCGATATTACGACAGACCGCATAGATTGATTAAATATATTTAAGATCTTTGAAAACATCTTTGTCCTTGACCTCAATTCCTCTAATGAAATGTAATTTTTATATTCCTTCAATTGCCGTAAATTTTAAATGCTAATATGTATTGTCCTCAAATAAAATATTTTGTTTCATTTATACTTTAGAAATTATGAGAAAAAAATATTCACAATGTCAGATTAGTTTTATATTTAGCTATACATAGCATTTATTATAATATTCTTTTCCCTATAAATATTAGTAAATTCATGTAAAATATTGGCCTCAATATATACAAATAAATCGGAAATTTAATATCGTCCATTACCATTTTTAAATAAATATGTACGGCATATGGACATATTTCATAGTAAATTGTAGCATGTAGTATCTTTTTATTCATATTAAACTAATACAAAAAAGCTTTTAAGACTGATAGCGTTCATTTTGATAAAACATTAAATTCGAATGTGGCTCGATATAGCACAGAGATAAGCCGCTTCGTAGCGTAATTGATGTATAATCCGATTATCAGAGCTCAATGTTGACAATCTTTTATTTTATAGGAAGGTAAACAGTTTGTATAAATTTAAATATAAAGTTTATCGTACGTTACTATTACTCTAAAACGTACATTATGTTTTCAATAAAAATATGAGAAAAGGAAAAACTAACAAGTAAGTTTCGGATCACATAGGTGTAGTGTGACTAATTCGTATTATAACTAAAAATACAATAAGTCAATAACCTAAAAAAATAAAATTACGTATAACATAATGACTAATTAACATATTAATAAACTTAGATATTTATTTAGATTTGTTATTTTGTTATCTAATGCTTCAACAACTTTTCCTGTAGTGTATTTTTGTTCGAGCTCCTCATACAGCTCGGGTAGTTTTAGTCGCTTTAAACCTTGGCAAACAGTAAGCGTGTGAAATGCTTTTTTTTAACAATCGACCTTTATCGCTTCTGTAACGTGATGTACATAGAAATGTTTTATTACTTTGTGGTTCATACATTTTTAAAGAAAAGTAAATTATCGGTAAAATATTAAATTGTTATATATTAAAGTGTTGTATAGTTATATTTTAATGTTGAATATAAAGTGTTGTAATTGAAAAGAATTTTGAAAGTCACTTCATTTTGTCAGAAACAATTTCTTGAGAATCAGTATGAGCACCATGAGCACTAATATAGGTACGTGTGTTACATAAGAACTAGGGGTCTTTTAAACACCATTTTTAAATTGTCAACGATAATATAAGTAGTTGTTAGTTTTGAGAGAAGAGATATTCCGTCACAAATGCTCAACGACCTACATTATTTAGTTCTTCATTAGCTAAGTGCAGACAGTTGCAGGCCTCTCGACTGTTAATGAGCGACTCGCGAGACGTCAGTCGTACTTACTGTTATTTCTTTTAATGCCAACTTTATAGTTTTTTGAAGTAAATCTTTTCTTACACGACCTAGAAATGTTTTCGCAATAACTCAAGCTATAACAAGCCTTATTCGATTGGAATGCGTTATAGCCTATAGGCAAACAAACTCATTTAACTTCAAATAAGACGGCAAGTTGTTATACTTATTTATATATCAACAGTACTTAGTTGCTGTTGTGTGAAAGTAGCATGATAAAAGCGCAAGTCACACTTTTAATTGAGTAGTATCTTTCAAAGGTATATTGATTGTCTTATATACAAATATCTCATAACGTAGTTATTTGTTTATTGTGTGGTAAGACGGCCGTCACAATTTCATATTAGATACAGAAATTTCATCGTTTCATAATGATAATTTTATACGTTCGCAAAATTTGTTGATGCATATTTACAGATCACATTTTTTCGCCAAATGTACATTCACTTAAACAAATTATCTCCTGCACGTTCTGATTCTGAGGACGGTGTATTATTAATAGTCCGGCCTTAGAATCAAAACTGATCATCTCCAATAGAATTATTTCGCCTGGGTTCTTTGAGTTTCTCTATTTAATTTGATTATTAATGTAAATTGTAAACACTATTAGATACCTGGTATAATATTTTGGATATTTAATGAAATAAAATAAACAATCTAAATATTATACAATCAATGAAACTGCTTTTTTATTTACTTGACTAAGTACGATGACTGTCTGCTACTAAGATCAATCTTCTAAAGGTCTTTAGTGATAAATATAGTTCAGAGCTTGTATGTAGTTTAATAAATTAGGATCATTTATAAATCATTTTATGCTTAACTTGAAACGTATAAAGTGGGGATTTGAAAATTAATTCGGATTCTCGGCACTTTTCAGTTCTGATAAAAGATATCACGTCGCGGGTCCGTTGGGAGCGCAGCGTGTTAATTTAAAGTGTAAGACTGTCGACTCTGGCACCGAGCTGCTCTTTGCACAGAGATAATCCCTCCAGCCCGACTTGCGAGGCCTGATTAGTTCTTTTAAAATTATTTATTTAAGTCTTTACTGCATTGGAACTATTTTTATTTTGGCTTCTTGCGTACTTTACTGACAGTACGCTAAAATTAAAGCCCCACAAATTGGTCAGTTTATAGACTGATGATTTTGTAATATTCGCTATAACTTACGACAAGTTATAGCGAATATTACGATAAGTTACAACACAAAACAGCTACTTCAACAGGTTTCACCGCGGTTTATTTAATTATTGAACAAGTCCGACATTTCAGAAACTTTGCAGAAACCACCGTCACGGGTGGACTAAGATGACAGATGTCAGTTGCCACATGACAAGTTATCAAAAGTACTCGAAGATTTATAATTACTAGTCGTAGACAGAAAATACAATTACTAGTGGACCCGCGAAGATCGATATTCGATCTAAGTGAAACTTTTTTGTAATTAAAAACTAAACATAATATGATATGTTGTGGCATTATAAGTAAGGTAAACAATTTATGTAGAATTTTCAACACTTGCAAAAGACACATGGAAATTTCTTTAATAATTACGTGTATCATAAATATCAATGTATCAAAGCCCCACAAATTGGTCAGTTTATAGACTGATGATTTTAGCATAATTTTATATTCTTATATCTTCTGTTCTATTAAATTTTACGAGGAGGCATTAGAGCAGTGGCAATGTAATCACACGTTATTCCACCATTTTATCATCTACACAATATTGGAAATTTCAACATAATATATTACGTTTGCAAGACAGCTGCAGGCGCAGTGTGGAGCATTTCCTATATTATTTATGGAGTATTCAGTATAGTACTTCCTTTAATGCGTCGTTAAAATGCGCTGGCACTTTTCACTCACGTGATACCATTGAGCAAAGTGACAGCTATGTTGTTTTTATACCTTACTTTTACAGCAGCAGCTCGTATGTGCGTAGGTGGCCATCAAAATGCAAAAATAATGATATAAAAAGCCAAACTTACCCTAACCAATGAATCTGTAATTATCGGTTTTGCATTCCAGTCCTATCTAGTTGATTAAAATATTTGATCTAATTAGAGCTGCAGTTACACCACGTATGACCGTGGCAGAGAGATAGTGTGTCAAGTGTATCGATTATTATCAGGATTTGTGCTATACGAGTATATCGATATTGTATATTTCTGCAATTCTTATAATTTAACAACTAATTATCTCGCTATCTAATACAATAATATGCTGACATAAATATTGCACTCCATAACCTAAGTCAATAAATGAGCAGTTTAAATGGCGGATATGTAGTTGCGCTTGCCGACGGCGAGAGAAGGTTCGATAAAAAGATTTTATATATTCATTACTTTATGAATTACTTGAAATAAAACTGGCCTGTGTTTTAGACCATATAAATACACGTGCATTTATTAAGATATGTACAGCATAGTAACACATCATATTTGATTCCGGTAACGGTAGGTGCAACAGATATAATGAATTATATTATAATTATTTTATAATTATTAATTGTTATTTTTGTTCTCACTGTATTTTCTTTATAGCATATGTATTTCAATTTTCATTGTTATTTATCGCATTAAGTACAGAACATAGTTATTTTTTTTATTGTAATACTCTAAAAGAGTGAGAGCCTGGGATCTGTAGCACAGGTCCTTGATCTAGTATTGACCCCAGTCTCTTAATAGGTCAATTTTAGTCTAATTTATAATTCTTAATTTTTATTACATATATAAGCTAACTTATCTTAGTAAAGAAAAAATAAAGAATTAATTATTTATTATTATATAACACTTTGTGCAACATATTATTTTTTATTATTCGTTACTATATTTTGCAAAAATAAAAGTACCCTGGGTGTATGAGTAAAGTCTTTAATAGTTTACAAATGAAAAGCAAAGTTAATGGTACAATTTAAGTTTACTTTCCTTATTGACTCGAGTTATATTAAATGTCAATAATTCTAAAGTTTATATTAATATTCTTATGATTATTTCCCCCGGCTCCCTTTTCCAGCAACCCAAGTTGCTTTTATTGCATAATAAATATTGTATATTGTGTTAGGAAAGCTGAGGCTACGAACATAAACAAAGAGAGTTTATTGTTCTACCAAGCAAATAAAATTATGTGAGTATAATTCATTTTTACATAGCGACATGTATATGTGTTTAGCAACTTTCGTAGTTAGCAATAGAGGAAATGTACACATGTAGAACTATCAAGCACAACCAATTCACGGCCGCCCTTTAAAATTATCGTGCACTATCTTTTTGTATAATAATTTAAATAAAGTTTAGGCAAACTCTAAACTGTTGAGGCTCTAGTAGTAAATTAACAACGTAGCGACGAGTCACAGGCTTTGTAAATATTGAATTGTTCGCTTTCACTGAAATCTGCTCATTACAGAATAGAAGGGAGCCTTCATTTTCTATATTAAACAATGAAAACTGAATAATATCTCAGACATCGATGTTAATTAAGCAGCTCTAAGATAGTGTTATCCAACATTTTCTAAAATTCAAGAATCCTTATTACACTGTGAACTAAATCGCTGTTGTAATCAGCCTTAAAGAGGCTCACAGTTTGAATTATGTATGAGCACGAGGCTTATTGTTGCTTGTGTTGGAATATTATTATATAAATTTAATAGTCATATAATATTTATAATCTCTTAAATGCTTATATATATAAAATAATATCTTAAATTTAACGTAATATAATATATTGTTAAAAGCCTTGTTATATGTATACTATACAATTTATATTTTAAGAAGGTGCCAATGCCATAAATTGCGCCTATATGCCCGTAGTAACCAGTTTGGCATAAAGAGCACATAACATGTAAAGTAGTATCTATGTCTTCGTGATCTATGAAGGCATCTTCTGTGATTGTACTGTGTGTGTATGAACGAATGTATTATACAATGTTTTAGAATCACATCTATCCAGTACTAACTACGACACCAACTTGCACAAGATTGTCTTACAATCTGGTCAATGGTTGAACAACACTTTAACCTCATAATGTAGTAATATTCGCTACAACTTACGACAAGTTATAGCGAATATTACGATAAGTTACAACACAAAACAGCTACTTCAACAGGTTTCACCGCGGTTTATTTAATTATTGAACAAGTGCGACATTTCAGAAGCTTTACAGAAACCACGGTCACGGGTGGACTAAGATGACTGCCTCGTGGTCTAGTGGTAAGCGTGTTCAACCACAGACGTGAGAGGTTCTGGGTTCGAATCCCAGGCCGGACCAAAAATTGTTATTGGGCTTTTTCAATTTCTAATAAGAGTCCGGAGTCAGGAAGTGGGCGGTGAAAACCCCAGTGCCCCGGAGAGCACGTTAAGCCGTCGGTCCTGCGCCTGATTTCTCACCGGTCGTGTCGGATTGCCGTCCCATCGGAATATGAGAATGAGGGAATAGAGAGTGCACTTGTGCTTGCGCGCACACTTGTGCACTATAATATATCCTGCGCATCTGGCTTGTCTTGTCTTGTCGAAATCGGCTAGGAGGACCTGTTGTCACATGACAAGTTATCAAAAGTACTCGAAGATTTATAATTAATAGTCGTAGACAGAAAATACAATTATTAGTGGACCCGCGAAGATCGATATTCGATCTAAGTGAAACTTTTTTGTAACTAAAAACTAAACATCATATGATATGTTGTGACATTATAAGTAAGGTAAACAATTTATGTAGAATTTTCAACACTTGCAAAAGACACATAGAAATGTCTTTAATAATTACGTGTATCGTACTAATATTATAAATGCGAAAGTTTGTAAGAATGTTTGTTACTCTTACTCTCTACTGTACACAAAAACTACTGAACGGATTTTCATGAAACTTTACAGTAATATGGCTTTCATATCAGAATAAGTTAAAATTTTGAATCATTTTTGAAGTCCGAAATCCACGCGGGCGAAGCCGCGGGCGGAAGCTAGTCTTATATATCAATGTGTCAAATATATTGTAGTGTGTGTAAAGTTTTATTTATTACATTAAAGTACTTTATAAACATTATTCTTAAAATATATGCACTTCTCTTACACGTAAACTATATGTATGTGTGCCAAATTTTATACTCCTCCGTCCGCGCAATTTTCATAAAATATTCCTAAAGCATTTGCTTCACGTATTTAGATATAAACAGATTTAGTTGTTCTCATTAACGCAGAAATACAAGCAAGAACAATTATTCGTCTTCCTAAACGAATATACCGTCCATAAAATGACGAAGTTTGTGATTCATGATCAATCCTTGTCACCGGTGATCACAGATCGTCCGAGTCGAGCTGATATTGTTAGCGCGTTGCTAAATCCGGGGCTGAAATACGATGAGTCCTTTGTGTTGGTTGTTTGTAATAAATGTAATATCTTAGTATGCTTGTGCTTTTTGTCTTATAGTTTAACAAATAATTTTCTCACTATCTTATATCGTGGCATAAATAGTGCACTCAACTAAAAGTCAGGAAAGATTATAATTATACAAAGTTTATATTATCAAGATAATTTTTACCAGCAATTCTAGAAGTTTTTTTTATTTCATAATAAATATAGCGAATTGTGCTAAGAGAGCTGAGGCTATGAACACAAACAGAAAGAGTTTATTATTTTACCGAACACGTTTCAAACACATGGTGTGTGTTCATATTAAAACATTTCATGGCTTTCTACTGACATTTATGTATAAGTTACTATATTAATCAAGTTTATTAATCGGATAGTTGGCGAGCAGCGTTAATTGACTGCCTAGTGGTCTAGTTGTTAGCATGTTCAACCACAGAGGTCATGTTAGGTCCCGGGTTCGAATCCCGGGTCGGATCAAAAATTGTTATTGGAATTTTTCAATTTCTAAAAACAGTCCGGAGTGCCTCGGAGAGCACGTTAAGCCGTCGCGCGTCGGTCACCTGATTTCTCTCCGGTCATGTCGGACTGCCGTTGCATCAGAATATGAGAATGAGGGAATAGAGAGTGCACTTTGTTTGCACGCTTACTTATGTATGTCCTACGCAGATGGCACGATAAACGGCCGCCATAGCCGAAATCGGCTAGGACGACATTACAATTAATGAAGATAATAATAATTTATACATTTATAATGGACATAATTTACACGTGACTAAAGACTATAATAATAGTGACTATCAACATTAAACTACGACTAAGAACTATGTGAAAGTTTAATGTGTATATGAAATTTAAAAAAATATGTGCATACAAAATAGAGATACGATTTTCACCAACATGATTGAACCGTAGGAATAAAACAAATCCAAATCTATCCACAATTGACGGCTACATTATTACGTAATCCGTCTATTGTGGATTGATTTGGAGGAATTATCGTGAACATAAATTGTTATTATTACAAAATATTATGTTCACGTTAAATTCCCTAGCGCAGAGTACACAGCGCCATTTATATACACTTGCATTTCTATCTCCATATTCATAAATCTCTATATACAAACATGCCGGTTGTGAAGACTCCTTGAATGAAAACTTTTCTCCAGGGACTAGAACCGCTTTTTTTTAATAGTATAGGGGTGCCCCCTTTATTATTAAAAACGAGCAGTCGGAGCCATTTTCATGACTACCGACCCCCTTTTATATCCGCATAGAGGCCATACAAATGCGCTGCTCTCCTCTCCTCCCACCTCCATGGGCCACCGGCTACTTACACACAGCACGAAACCGGACAGCACAGCTGTCACTTTACGCCGGTCTCATGTAAGCGAGAGGACCTCCCTGGTTGTGCCGGTACAATTCGGCTGCATGCAAGCATGCAGTGTGGCACAACCTCTTACCCTTAAAGGGGTATTTGGTATTTCATAGACTTATTTTCAAATACCCTATCAATTCAGTAAGTAAATCAATTCTACTTATAATTATGTACATTTATCGAAGAAACGTTAACATAGGGTAAACCTATCAGATCTTAATTGCTTAAATATTAACCCCTTGTAATTGGGTAAGCGCATCAAAAGTAGTTAACCACGTTTAGTTTCCACGTCGATGGGCTGATACTATCAATAAGTTACCCTTTCATTTGGGTAAGATTTCAATAGGGCGTCCCTATAATTTAGGCTTAATAAAATAATGGGATCTACCGGTCCCTGGTTTGTTCGTGGTACCTCACAGTCTTGGTCTTATATCCCTATGTCCTTCATAACATTCGCATAACACAAAACCGTTTAACATATAACATACAATTGAAATAAAAATTCCTTTTCCGAAATCCGTTAAAATGGCTTATTTTAGTCAAAGTGTCGAAATTTTCACCAAAAATGTTTTATATAAAATACGCTAGCCTTTGATAATGTGAAGAATTTCCTCTGACTCCATTTCAAGTGGTTTAAAATGTAATGGAATATTTCATTAAAATGAGCCAGCTAGTAATTCTCTCGCTTGTACTCCCAACTTAAATGTTTATTGCCTGCGCTTCGAATTTGAACGAATAGCCTGTGCAAGTTGCATGCGTAGTCACATGTCATCTTTCGATATAATGAAACCTATAATATCTACTAACATTTCGGGATTAATATGTTTGTGTTAATGAATAATAAGATGAAATAGTATAAGAAAGGTAGAACTCACATCTCTAGTTTCTTACTTCATTTTACAAGCTCGTTCATTAATCTTTCATTAACCTACAAAGTTTTCCTTTAGGTAATACATATTTATGGTAAATCCTTTAAAATAATGACATATAAAATAGTTTATTTGTAAGATAAAGGATAATAATGACCCAATTTTA
>LUGF01033054.1:318884-330013 GCA_001625245.1 Calycopis cecrops | reverse complement strand
TACTCATCTCTAATTATTTTAAATGTCCTTTTTCCCGGTTGTCTGGAAGAAATCGCTTCTTTAGCGATAAGACCGCCGCGCCTGTTTGTTCTTATCTTTAAGTTGTATTACTGTATATAAATATTCATTGTGGGCAAATAAAGAATATTTTCTTTCTTTCTTTCTTCTTTATAATTTAAATTCAATTTAGGTAAACTCTCATTAGTTGAGGCTCTAGCCGTTGTAAATTAGTGACGGCCGACGACTAACGGGCTTGTGAACGTTGAATTATTCGCTTTTACTGAGGTCTGCTTGTTAGCAGCGACTCGGGAGGAGTTAAATTATATTTGTGTTATCAATTGGTTGTCTTAAGTAAATGGCATGGCAATGGCATGGCATGACATCTTAAGTAAATGGTATGTTTAATTTTAATCGTACATAAGTTCCCGTTGCCAAAATAACGGTTTAGTTTAAAGATTTAAGTTCAAAAATACTAATTGCCTTTTCTATAAATACTTTACTTATTATCACAAACTCATTATTTACGAATAAAATTATACCCTTTATGTAACTAGCATAGGTATTTAAAGTATATTTACCGTGAATTAATAATCTTGAGTTTCTGTCGTTACATGCATGCGTGTGTTATATTTAAGAGAATAGAAAAGGGATGCGAAAGATAGTAAGCATAAATCTAGAGATTAAGAAATATAAAAATGATATTTTGATGTCCATCTACCTTCTCATTACTAATAAATTACATATTGCAAACTGATTCTAATATTTGATTATATTATATTACTATCTAGGTATATATTATGTTGGATTCTTATATATGTGAGCGGTATATATATTATGTTGTCAGGTTTAAGTATATATGGGTTTTATAAAAGATACAATTCAGTAGTTCTAGAAGGTTTGAATAAAAATGCCCTGATTAAGCAACTGTATTTTATAATAACTGTATGTAATAGCTATATAATATATTGTAGAATTATACCTAACACGTGCATACGCTCGGACTTCGAAATCTCCTCTGCGACACACGTTACAAAAATTGAATGCTACGAGCTCTACGAAGTTGTAGTGCTGCTACGTGAACTTTAGTGCAACAATATCGCTAAGCGGGTCACGTCATCATTTACTTTTTGGTCACGTATGTTTGCTTATTGAATAAGTTTGGACTTTTAAATTAATTTAAACAATTTAATGTATGAGTTTACTTCACAGTATGAATAGAACAGTTGCGTGTAATAATATACATAAAACAGTAATTATTTGAATTATATTATTACTTTATTTTGCAACTAGCGACCCGCCCCGGCTTCGCACGGGTGGATATTTATTTTTTAAGCTGGCTGAAAAAAAATTTTGTTTTGTATGTATGTTTTTATAGGTTTTTTATTAGTGTTACATTTCTTTGTTTCGTACCTGCTTAATTCTTTTAATTTTGTTTTTAATTTTTAATTTTAACGACTTTACTTACCTTAATGCTTCACTATCCCCCTCGACGGATCTCCACCTTGGTGAGGGGGTTTAGTAGCCGTGGCTTGGACAACCACGGTGAACCAAGAGGAATCCCGGGTGGGGACGCGTCGGGTGGGCTTCGCTGGGGCCCGTACTGGATGCGTCCATAGAGCCTCCTCCATGGACGCATCCAGGTCGCGGGAGGAGAGGTGTCTCGTTGTGTTTTTGCTGTGCACCCTATCTCCCGCGACCGAACGAGGGCGCACCGTCTGTTGCGTTGGCGGTGGGGCCACAGAGGAAGAGGAGATTCGGTGTGTCGTTGCCGTCCACCCTGTCCTCTGCGGCCGTTTAGTGGTTGGTCCGCCGTCCAGCGGATGGGACCAGCCAATGCCGGAGGTCCTTCACCCGTCCCTCTGAATCAGCAGATGGCGGCGTGGATTCGGACGACTGGCGTGATTTGCTCCGTTGGCGCATTGGGACCAGGGGTAAGGATGGGAACCTGACCCCATTGCACGGTTCCAACGTGGAGTTAGGGACTGTTCAAAGGCAGCCGGACAGTCCCTAAGGAGAAGGAGTCTGGCCTTTTCACCGGGGCCAGCCTGTCGCTGCAGGCGCCCTGTTGCTTTCAGATCCCGGGCCCTCCAATCATAGCGGCTGAAGGCACCCGCAGAGGTTTAGTCGGTAGGGGCAACCCAGTTGTCGAGCTCGACACTGTCCCCGGTTGAGCCACCCGGGCGCCTGGGTAGCGTGCGTAAAGGCATTCCTCTGCGTTAACAAAAAAAAAAGTGCTTCACTATACACTATGTTCGCAGTAGTATTTGTAGATGGCATTAAAACATATTGGTTTTCAGGAGATCCTACTCGAGAAAGTGCAACATATAATTGGCCATGAGAAAAGCACTCTTTTCTGAGTTCGATGCCTACCATTGAAAAAGTTTGACCCTGGGATTTATTTATTGTAAGGGCAAACGATACCTTTACGGGAAACTGTAATCTTTTAAAGGAAATAGGCAAATCTGTCGGTATCATCGGGATCCGCGGAATGTGAGCGAGCTGTTCAGCCGCCGGGCCGGTGGTGATGGTCGCTACAATCACATTGGCTCGCAATTCTTTTATCAAAAGTCTTGTCCCATTGCATATATAAGGAGGGCTTAAGTTTCTTAATAGCATAATGGGCGTACCTACTTTTAATTTCAGTTCGTGGGGTGGCAAGCCGGCAGGATTGAGTGAGGTTAAAAATTCTTGCGAATAGTGTACTGTATCTTCGGTGTTACACACGGTGTCGATGGATTTAAAACATTTAAAATCACCGGGTACTTTCAATAATCATTTTGTTAATTTCATTTCATATCGGCCGGCGGCCATCATTCATTTTAATACCAATTACAATTTTATATTCGTAATATCTTTTGAATGGATTGTCTGATTGGAATAAAATAAAAAGTAATTTATAGCTATTGAAACAATCTTAAATAGTTTAATAAATAGTTTATTTGGATAAGGATTAGTATTTGACGATAATATGATCAATAAACATAGGCTAATAATTATAATTACTTTTATTCTATGGAAAAGTGGTTATAATGGCTAAAATATAAATGTTTGGCTTATACTATCGCGGACTTTTTTGTAGGCATTATTGAGCTCTACAACTTTTCTATAGAAGTCAATCATAGATCTTTAACCATTTAGAGATCTATGATTGACTTCTATAGAAAAGTTGTAGTTCTATAGAAAACTAACGTATGGCAGTTTTTTCGACGAGTTACTCCACAATTTTCACTACCACGAAAAATCTTATCTATTTTCCGGGATAAAATATAGCCTATACGGATTCGGAAGAATGGTAAAAGAAATTTTGAAATCGGTCCAGTAGTTTTTGAGCCTTTTCAATACAAACATACAAAAATTCAAAAATACAAAAATACAAAGGTTTCCTCTTTATAATATTAGTATAGATAACGAACCTATTGCAAAGAAAATATCTAGATACAGATGTTCTTAAAGTACTCGTGATCGCCCACTGATTGAAATTTTATATTATTCATAAAAATAAATCCATTCGACTTATAGTTTGACTGGTAATATATTTTTTTAAATTAAAGCGTATTTGACAATGACATTATGTTAATCAATTTCAATATTCATGTTGTGCGGAGTATGGAATTAATTTTAATCTGGTAAAAATATATAATATTAAAGTATTCCTGCACATCTCCCTATTATCTTCAACTGTACCCCACCATATCCGTAATACTGTGGAAAAGTAATAGTGTTTTTCTTTACATATTAATATACAGGTGTTACAGGGTATATAACATACATCTGTATTTATTGATATATTTTATTCTCTGCTTTGTCTAATTTTGCTCTCCTTTTTTTTTTTCATGATATAGGAGGGCAAACGAGCAGCCGGAGCCATTTTCATGACTACCGACGCCCACAAACATCCACATATAGGCTATTTTGGTAAGAGGTAGTGCCACACTGCATGCTTGCATGCAGTCGAATTGCCCGGCACGAGAAAGGAAGGCAGCGCATCTGTATAGCCTCTATGCGGATGTTTGTGGGCGTCGGTAGTCATGAAAATGGCTCCGGCTGAAAAAAAAAATACAGATGCGCTGCCATCCTTTCTCCTCCCACCTCCATGGGCCACCGGCTACTTACACACCGCACGAAACGCGACAGCACAGCTGTCACTTTACGCCAGTCTCGTGTAAGCGAGAGGTACCTTTCCGGTCGTGCCGGCCCAATTCGACTGCATGCAAGCATGCAGTGTGGCACTACCTCTTACCAAAACCTCTTACCTTTATCACGCAAGCGCCAAGCACTACTTAGGGGATATGGTATAAAATTTGCACGGATATAATCTGTAATAAATTATTACTTTTGTATCAAAAAAGAAAAAAATCCCCTAGTAATCTATACCCGGGGAACTATTTTTTTTCATGTGGAAATCGCGTGTCATAAATTTTTCATCTCTCATCATCATCATCTCAAAACGAGCAATCATCATCCTCTGATGCTACTCGATTATGTTTACCTAGTTATAAATACTTATGGAGTTTGATTCTAATTCAAATCTGATAGTTAATATAATTTATTTTACTCAAAATAGTAAACTAGCTGTGCCCCGCGGTTTCACCCGCGTGAATTTCGATCACGTGGAAAATAGAAAATCATCCCATGACATCTCATAGGGATAAAAATCGTATCCTGTGTTAATCCAAGTTATCCTCTATGTGTGGGCCAAATTTCATGTAAATCAGTTCAGCAGTTTTTGCTTGAAGAAGTAACAAACAAACAAACATACAAACTTTCGCATTATTATAATTATCATGAACAAGCCATTTTAAGCCGTTAAAAGAACTTCGCCAGCGGCGATCAACTCTGAATGCATTAATTAAATGAAGTACGTGAGTTGTTTGCTTCACATGATCCAACCACTAGTGATTAATTATTACAGTTAATAGTTTATCATCATCATCATTCAGAATTGTCGTCATAATAAATATTGTCATGAAATACGTAAGCCCTTTATTTAAAACTAGTTTCCGCCCGCGGCTTCGCCCGCTTGGATTTCGAACTTCAAAAATCCCTATAAATTTTAACTTATTTTGTTATTCTGATATGAAAGCTATATTACTGTAAAGTTTCATGAAAGTCCGTTCAGTAGTTTTTTTGTGAAAGAGTAACAAACATACAAACTTTCGCATTTATAATAGGATACATTATAGCGTCAATTTAAGACTTCGAATGTCACTTAAGGAATAAACGACCTGTGGATGTTAGTTATAACAGGATCGCCAGTGTAACCGAAACATGAAGGCGGCCATGTCCGGGTATTGCTCAGCCTTCCTTTTCCGGTATCCTTGTCTTGATCATGTCACCGCGACACGTGTCTCGATCTATATTACCAATATATAACTATTCGATTGTAATGTTTCTGTTTTACATATTTAGCTTATTGCAGCACCATCGTATCAAGTTCAATTTGAATGATCGGTTAAGAGCTTCTGAAACAAGGCCGCTATATTAAAATATACTCAGAGGGCCGAAAAGAATGAAATAATTATCTGAATATTATAAAGTCATTATAATACAATACAACTATGCACTTTGCTGAAATGTTATGATATAGAACATAGTTTAGACGGCAACCTTCTTCTCTACTTCACTAGTCAAACATTTACTTTTAGTTCATGTCCAATAAAAGCTGACCTTATCTTATTAAAAGTTCACAAAGTAACAAAATGTCGGCAGACGATATGTACTCTTCAGTATTGCATATTAAATACCACTTAACGACTCCATTACCTGAAGTGTTGGTTTTGTTAAAATATAAAAGAAAATCTAATTTAGCGTGGGAAGTTGTATAGACAAGTTTTAATTGAAGATGATGAATGAAGATACTTCAAAAACATTTTTAACGAGCTTTGTAATTGTTATGGATTTCCTATTGTATCTATTAGGTTATTGATGAGCTCCATGGAGAAAGGTTATAGCTGCTTGAGAATTTAGTATTATAGAAATGGAGTAAATCTGACAATAATATTAAAAGTCTCTACGTTACTTACGACAAAGTTTCTTGCTTACCTTCTGTTAATTTAAGGTCAGCTATTTATTTTATTATTAAAGCTGCATGGCCCATTATTAGATGTTGTAACAAATGAAATAGGTCGATAGTTCGACGTATCGGAAACATCACAAGTCTTAATTTAGTAATTATTGGTACAATTGTTATCAGCATGATGGTCATCGCTAACTACACGGAAACAGTACAGTAAATATTTACATAAATCATTTATCCAGATTATTAACGCCGTCAATGTTCATAGGAATGCTCAGCTTTGGATTGATTTTATTAGTGTTCTCTCAGACAGCCTTGAAGTATTTCACTGTATGATTAGTTGCCTATTAAAATATCAATTTTAATTTCATTTTGTCTCTCCTGACACCGTTTTAATTTGAACGTAAATGCTGCCCTACTGTCATAAATATCGAGATGAGCTGGTAAGCCCACTTTAATGAATTAATGAAAAGCATATAATCTTCTAAAACTTTGTTTATGGGGATGATTAAGACTAGAATTTTATATATGTAACAGTCAGAAATATATTTCATAATGAACATACGTATTTATAATATGTATAAAAACATTTACAGAAAGACAAAGTAAAATGGTATTTTTATTTATAGTGTAGTATTTTTTTTGTTTATCACCATATGGTTATTTTTATTAGCGGGCTGAGGCCATACTCGTGCCATGAGGTCAGAAACGCGACATAACACTACCTTATGACAATGTTCTTGCCATTATAATATTGAGATAGTTAGGCAAATCTACCATGAAGGCTGTATGATGTTTCAAGAGTTGAAGCAAAAATAGTAAGCAAGTAGTAGCAAGAGCATCACAAAATAGTAATAATTTTATTTCGAAATAAAGTATATTGGAATCGTTCGACTCGGGTTCTACAAATAATACGCTGCCATTAGTTTATTGCGAAATATGAAATGTGAGGAGTTGGAAGGTTTCTTTGAATGAGACCCTCTCAGTAACTGAAACTAGAGGAAAATGTTATTTATTATTCAGTTTATAAATTAATAGGTATTGCTTTATTTATTGGGGTCTAGATCGCTGTGTTTAAATGTTTTTGATTTAATAAAAATGAAAGCCACAGCCACCCACAAACTACTTATTAAAGTATATACTTTCTGCATAAATGAAACCCAGTGAATGTGAAGTTAATCCGCGTACTTTGCATAAGTTTTCTAATATTTAGTACCTATACGTAATGACATTTCGTTGGTCACCAATGTAATGTACTCCCATCGCTCCTGGGTGGGACCCACCAGGGATGTTCTCGTATGTCATACATCCTATATAATAATTATTGTAAAGCAGAAAGTGCTCAGTTTTGAACTGCATCAGCTCACTGAGCTAGATACTAAGCGAACAAAAGTCAAGTAGCAGCCATTATTTACAACTATATTGACGGTGTTCTGACGTGTTCGCAATATGCGCTAACCTTTAGCCACAAGATCGGCTACGTCAGTCAGAGCACACCAAAGAAGCTAAGGAGATGAAGCGGTCGCCCCATAGCCGAAATCGGCTGGGAGGATTATTATTATTATTATTATTGTAAAGTAACTGAAACATTAAATACACAATTACAACTTTTTAAATAAACCTAAAATGATTGTTTCACTGAACTAACTTGAAATAATTTTGTGTTTTGAAAGTTTGGTAACTGTGACAACGTAATTATCTGCGATTTCTCGTCGGCTTAAAGTAATTAAGGGAATTTCATCTCCAGGACCATCCCAAATTACATCCAAACCAATGGTAACATCATTGTAAAAGTTTATTAAATCATTAAAAGTTTTAAACAATTTAATTCATTTAATTACTCAAATGCTCTTAGGCAGTTCCGACAACTCTATGATTAACAAGTTCGCTTAGTATACAAAACAAATAATTGTGGGCGAGTAAATTGTAAATGCCGATGGCGTTCCACTGCTCAATGCTCATCTGGAAATGATAAACTCAGTTTACTGAAATATCCACTTTATTCGATAAATGACATAGAAATATTGTGACAGTGGCATCTATCTTACATGTTATATTATTACTGAGACTACTAAAATAAAGTTTCTGTATCGGGCCAAATAAAGTCTTACGGTGACAAAGCTACTTTAGGATAAGTTCAATTAGCTATTGCGATTAACAGTGTGTGCGTCCTTACTATTATTAATGGAAGCTTATTTTAAATCCTGAACCATAAGTTTACCCAAGCCCCTATAAACTCTGATATAAAATAAATGATGTACATCCTCCACACCACTGCTTAGAGACTAAAGTAAAACCTCTCTTAAATCCAACATCTGGCTTACTTCATGTACATAAATTGATTTAAAACACCAGAAGGGTCAGCCCGAGCCTGTGGCTTGGTACGCTCGCGTTGTTAGTAATAGGTACCCATAAAATGTATAGAAGGCAATTCAAGCTCGACCCCTATATTTGTAGTTAGGAACTAGGGTTCTACTTCATTTTTATATGTAGCGTAAATTGTTGTTCAATCCGAAAACAAAAAAGTGAACGTAAGAGCCAAGTTCAACACTATGAATTTTCTTTTTGGCAAACAACAAAAAATAAATCCTCATGAATTACATAGATGACAAGTTTTAATTTATTTGCTAGAGGAACTCTAGAAGCTATTCAATGCCGTAATTTCTCAAAGATAGTGTACAAGAAGAATGCACAAGATGTGGTGGCGATCTTCATCAAAAAAGGCGAACCTTATTGAAGAATTCTTCGTATCACTTGTGAGCCACGTTTGCTAGTTGTTTCAAGGGTTATCACGTAAATCACATGTATAACCTTCCTTGCCTCAATAGGCCACCAGAAACACCTTTAACTGCACAAAAAGCGACACGTATTACGGGAGAGAAAAGTCATACCGTGTCTCGTATAATAAAAAATCTGGCATGAATGCCTCGACTCTGTGTCGGGTGTCGGCGGTAAATTAGTCTTACAAGCAATTGCACTCGGTACAAATGGATTTGGACGCTTAGATCGCTCTGTGTGTTGGTGGCTTTATATATTTCGATAAGAACATCGGTTTGTTTATACTTATATCCTGTACTGCGGTAATGGAGATGTCATTAGTTGATTTGGATTTTATTAGATATCTATATTAATAGATTATGTTATATTAAATTTTAAATGGAGAACAACCTTCTATATCGATTTATAGGCCGATAAGGAGTTCTTGTACATTAATTATGTATAATCATTAACACTGTAGACGACACGAAGCAGATAGGTATAGTCAGTTTAGCGTAAACAATTCAGGTAAACTAAGTTTGTTTTAGTTTCTACTTTCAGTAGTTGCAGTGAAATAATTTTCCCTAAGATAATTTTTTTTATTTCTTATATTTACGTGATTCGTTGCGGTTCTGCATCATCGATTTCATTTTCCGAAATCAATTATATTCTGCTTGCTTACAATTAATAATAGCTGTACAACAGAAATAGGTACATTAAGGAGAATACAACAACACAGACTCATAGAGTAATCATATATACAATATACGTAAATTTATTTAAGATACGTATATTATTGTAGTGAAATATTTTATTTTAACCAAGATCCAATTTTACGTTCCTAATTTTTACACGAATTATAAAATCGGATGTTCAAGGCGGAATCGTTCCTTTAAAAATGAGATCTGTTCACAGCACCTTATTAGAATCAAAGCGTGCCCGAGATAATCAGTTTCAAGAGGCGCGATGTACAGTCGGTGACATAATTCTTATGAGTAAATAATGTTTTAATTTAGACGCACGGAATTGTACCAAGGATATTCGCATACTAAATTGAATGCAATACAGTCAGTGTGGAGACACCAAGATTAGAAGACCACTAAGAATTATTAATGCCGTAATGAAGAGCTCCGGTCTTTATGATGGTTGCGTTTCAGGTCGGGGCATTTTACTGTCAATGGTAATTCCTCCGCTCAGGCCATAATCGAATAAAGTTTTAAAATATTTTTTACAGGTCGTATTACAAAGTCATTTCTACTCTTCTTTAAAATGACCTCAATAAGAAAAACGGTCAATAAACTCGTAAAGTTTATTTTACGCTGTGGAAATCATAAGCAAAATTCTTTTAAACTAAACTTACTTTGATAGTCTATAATAATGGAATAAATTAAAAGTTTATTATTTTATTCTAGAAGCTGATTGATATCATCATTATCTCATCAATATAAGACAAAGACAATCAAGCAGTCGAAACAAAGACACTTGAACAAGCGGCTTCTCCCAAACTGCATTACACGCGATTGCATAGCCATCACTTTTAAATATCAGTGCCATTACCTCTTATTAAGCCTCTTAAATTGCACGCCGAAATGGTCCATCTTCAACACCTACAACAATTTCTCGCCGGTATAGATAATACGGAGATCCATCACCTGTCGATGTTGGATTAACACTTTGTTTTCCTATATAATCTCAAATCCAGAACTGCTTGTTCATCTGACATGTCATTCTAAGCATGTTACTTGCCCAGTATCATTAATTATTTATTTATTTAATTAGCGCAATGAAGACAGATTAGATCTGTAACAGAATTCAAATAATCCACTTGAGGATATACTCTGACAGAATTATATTCCGAAAATTTGAAATTTTTTTGTAATACCGTGTGCGCGCGAGTGTACCGTGCGAGTGCCTACAGCGGCTTCACCTAATAAGGCTCGCAGTAAATCAAATTGCGAAGGTGTCGACATCTCGGAGCCGCAACCACACGTATATCATTTGTTTATAATATAAATGGCTACATTTCGCGCGCAATCCTAGAAACTGTGATAATATATGTCTGTAGGCTCTTTTTCTCTACCATATAATATTAGTAGCTGCACCCCGCTGTTTTACCCGCGTATAAAGGTTCAAAGCTCCTCCCACGTGGGAGGAGAAAAGAGGGCAGCGCATCTGTATAGCCCCTATAAAGATGTTTGTGGGCGTCGGTAGTCATGAAATGCTGCTCGTTTATAAAAAAAAAAACGTAGGTGATGGCGCGATAATATGTAGCCTGTAATATGTTGACCCGACCTGTTAGTAATATTCATGCAAAATTTGAAGTAAATCCATGCAGTACCTTTTAAGTTTAGCTTGG
>LUGF01033054.1:308234-318634 GCA_001625245.1 Calycopis cecrops | reverse complement strand
GGTAGGTGATGGCGCGATAATATGTAGCCTGTAATATGTTGACCCGACCTGTTAGTAATATTCATGCAAAATTTGAAGTAAATCCACGCAGTACCTTTTAAGTTTAGCTTGGACATACATACAGACAAACAGACAAACAGACAAAAATTCTAAAACTATATTTTTATCTTCGATATCGATTGTAGATCACGTCCCAAGTATTCTTTTAAAAAATATTCAATGTACAGTTTTGACTTTCCTACAATTTTCCAAGTATTCTTTTAAAAAATATTCAATGTACAGTTTTGATTTTACTACAATTTTATTATATGTATAGATGAATGAATAATGATCTAAGATGAGTGATAGTGATATGAATATGAAATGTAGCCGGTGAAGTGAACCGATACCGAACCGGTTCAAGCATATGGTCGTCAATAACGAATAATAGTCATACAAAGGAAACTAAATGACTAAAATCTCTAAGTGAAACTTGTTTTGTGCGAGTTTTTGTGAGTCCTGACACAATTGGATGTTCGTCAAATTTGTGCTCACGTCCAAATTAAACGTATCTGCTATATCTAATCGTACGGATGTATATGGATAAGGAGATCAGCATAATTATAAAATCGAATTGAAATGATTGAGATAAACGAAAATAAGATCGTCCGATTAATTTTCCCTACATAGAATATAAAATCAAGTTAATCAAATATTTATCTGCGTATATAGAAAATGTTATTTTTTTATTGAATAAATGCTAATATTTTGCAAGTAAACAAAGTTAGAATGTGTTTCAAGTGAGTATGGACCGATAAAAAATGTTTGTTCACAAAATAAAAAGGTGGCTGACGAACTCTACATACTAACTGGGTGATTTTGAACGACAAACAACAGCGCGAATAATGTGCACAAACGGATTTTAACGAATTTTGGTTTGTGAATAATTCAATAGAAAACACACAGCATCCTGTCAATTAGAGCTAGTCACAGGATAGCCGACGAGGTTTTGTTGGGGCCTCTAGATCATTTCATAAAAAGCAGCTGTTAGTTCACACAAAAAAAATGTTTACAAAAAATTACTCTTTCTTTTTTTAATTTATAACAATTCAAATGTCTATCAGACATATTTAGTGATTCATGGCAATATTGAAATACGACTGAAGTAAAACTTAAAACACGAAACACGGCTGCGAGAGGGAGAGAAAAAGAAAATGTGCACGCGTACTGCTCTTTTTTCTCCTACAATAACATAAGAAACGCAACTCTCTCTCTTTCTGTCTTCACTAACTTCATTATAAATTTGTTTATTTGCTTTAAAAGTGGTACAGATGTGTGATCCCCATCTCAACTACAGCAGTAACAGTTTGACTTCAAAAATGTTTTAGCTTTACTCAGTACTTCTGTGAGTTAAGAAGTTTGGATGTTGGTTTCTTTGCATTTAATCCTTTTTTCTTTAAAGTATAAGGAGACAAACGAGCAGTTGAAACCTTTTGATGACTACCGACAAACACAGACATCCGTATGATTGTTATTCAGATACATGCCCACCTTTTTTTCTCCCCTCCAATGGAACACCGGCTGCTCACAAACCGAATAAAACAAGAAGGTGTAGCTGTCACATTACGTCCTTAACAAGTGTGAGAGTACCTGATGTACCTGCCCAGTGGTCCCAGCCCAAATCCACCTGAGAAATACTCGTGACGGTATTTCTCATGTGCTTTTCAGTTGCTTTGAACCTGTAGCTATGATTTGAATTTGAACGCAACCTTTACAAATATTGTCCCTCAATTACTGAATCAATCAGTAAAGTATAGTAAACTTTTACAATAATCTAACTATTTGCAAAACATTTTTATAATTACTTTACATTATGTACCGTCTAGAGAGAGTTACCATTTCTGTAACTCGAAACCATCGGGAGTGTAATATCTTCTCGTTAGAAAACGTTGGTGAAAAGTCGTGGCTATGTTATGCGTGCGTGCGTGCGTGCGTGCGTGCGTACTTGCGTGTATGTGTCCTGGAATAATGTGCTATGTGTGTGTAACTTTGTAACTTGTAACTTTATTATTCTATGCAGCTATATTCAGGTACAGGTATATAAAAAATGCAACTTTCCGCAGCACTTATTCTTGGATACTCTATAATTATGCTATTGTGTATGTAAATAATTTTCAAGTTTACTTTAATTTTAAAATTAAATTGATGATTTTAATTAAACTTTTAGGCAATATTATTCTACTATATACTACTTCCTTTATCTTATTCATTAATTGCAATTCATTTCACACTTTGCTATTGCCGTCGCTGTGTAGACGGACTTTAGAATGTTATATTACTTTCCATTTCTTTTAATCCGTATTAAAATGGGTACTAGGTAGTAAGAGGTAGTGCCGCACTGTATGCTTGCATGCAGCCGAATTGGGCCGGCACGATCGGGGAGGTACCTCTCGCTTACACGAGACCGGCATCAAGTGACAGTTATGTTGTCGCGTTTCGTGCGGTGTGTAAGTAGCCGGTGGCCTATGGAGGTGAGAGGATATGGGCGTCGGTAGTCATGAAAATGGCTCCGACTGTTCGTTTGCCTCCCTATATCATAAAAAAATACTAGGTGCTATGTTTTGGAGATAGACTTGCTACGTCATCGAATTTCATAAACCAATATACCATGTAAAACTATCATTTAAAATTTCCCGGGAAACTTTCTAGATAAATTATATTTTTCCTATCAATTTATGATGTGACTCTTTTCATTTATAATGCCTGACGGCCGCACGAAATTCCTCGAAAATAATCACCGGCGTCAAATCTCAACCGAATAAGTAATGGACCGTAAAGTTTACGGTCCATTACTTATTCGGTTGAGATTTGTAGAAGAGTTGTAGAATAAATATTAAATTTATTTTTAAGTATTATAAGTATTTATTATTTATTTTTTATTTATTAATTTTTAATAATAGCATAATTTTAGTCAATAAAAATTTGATTATGATCTGCAATAACTATTTAATAGTCAGGATATTTTTAGAGACGTATCATCAGCTACGTTTTTAAAATAAAAAGACTTTTAATAACAAACAGTTCACAGAAAATATATTCTTAAAAACTGACTGAAGCTGCCCATTTTAGACTTATATAATATATTAAACAATCTATGGGTTTTACATGTAAGATGAACAATAAGAAAGCCCTTTAATGATGTGCTACATAAACATACATATTACATTTCATTTCTACAACTTGCATATCTCGTACAAAAGCTTTTAGTATGCGTAATGCCTCTGGCTCATAAACTTTTGACATTAGACCCACGTAAAGCTGTGTTCTCACAGATGGCTATTAAAGAGCTTTTTCATAACAGACAATAATAATTATATCTCTACTTTGACTAATTTGCGCAGACTATATACTGCGCCCACTACTACAAATATACATTTTTTTCCAATAGAATATAAAGTCTTTCTAAATAAGATCGTATATAAGAAAAACCGGCCAAGTTCTAGTCGGACTTACACACCGAGGGTTTCGTTTCAATGAGAGGTTTAGATATATAGTTTATAGAATGTCTTCTTGATGGAAATTCATATTATACTTGTAGGTAATATACAATTTTTATACTGCTTAAATATTTTATTAATTAAATTTACATTAATTACGACCGGTTTCGGCAGCTCATCATCAGATATGATCAATCATCAACACATTATGACAACATGTTACAATTATCGTATTCACAAGTCATTTGTTTAGTTCGTATGGAGCAATATAATATGGTCATATTTACAAAGTATACAAACACTCTGAGTTGTTTTGGTGTCTGATTTTAATACATCAAATACGAAATGACGATACCGATTTATTTAATTTTGATCCCGTGGAAAAACATCCTATGGCATCCTACAGAAACATTTCGGGATAAAAGCTATCCTGTGTTAATCCAAGTTATCCTCTATGTGTGTGCTAAATTTCATGTAAATCTGTTTAGCAGTTTTGCGTGAAGGAGTAACAAACAAACAAACAAATAAACAAACATACAAACTTTCTCATTTATAATATTAATAGTTTACACACATGTACATTTATAATATTGATATATATATATATAGTATTAATATTTTTAATTTAGTTTCTAGAATATCTAAATTGCTTAAAGCAGATATTGATACAGTATCGTAGATCAACATGGATATAAAAATATACATTGTACATACATACACGAGGAATATCTGATGGCGGAGGAAACTTAGTGGAGAGTCTCGGGCATCATCACAATAAGTGCGTACTTAATTATATGGCGAGGAACATGATATGGGGATTTGTGGTCAAACACTTTATCGTCGTGTTTACTGCCATTTCATAGCTAGAAGTTAGTGCCATCGTCCGATTGGCAATCTAACTTTCACAAAATGACTGTCATCGTCACATCGACTGTCAGAGGCTTTAGGGTTCTTTAGGGTTCCGTAGCTCAAAGAGAAATAAAGGGAAAACTTATTTAAATAAATAAATAAATCTTTATTTTCTCTTTACAAACATAAGTTAGCTTATATATGTAACAAAAATTAAGAATGATAAGTTAGACTAAAATTATCCTTGTAAGAGACTGGAGTCAATACTAGATCATAGACCTGTGCTACAGTTCCTTAGAATCTCACCCTCTTAGAGTATTACAATAATAAAATAACTATTTTCTATACTCAATGCGATACTCAAGAGGCTTGATATAACAATGAAATACATATTATGCTATTAAGAAAATATAGAGATAAAAATATATAATATATTAATAAATAGTAAATTTACTTTGTTGTCCGTCTGTATATCAAGACCTTTACTCAAAAACGCGTAAGGGGATTAAGCTGAAATTTGTGTCAAATACGGAGGTCTGTAACAGACCTTCTTGATGCCTCTGATTCTTGATGATAAGTTATAGCCAATTATGCATAAATTTAACTAAAAACCTATCGGGTACTTTCTGTTTACCTGTAGTTGTTAAATTTCGCAAGAAGTATAGAATATAGTACTTATAGCAACCGCATATATAAGTTTGTCAATTACATAACCGATAGGAGTAAAGGGACAATTGACAGCTATGTCTATCGTTTAGATTAGTGCATTTCGTGTCGATTTAATAGCCTTCTTAGTTATAAAAAATAATTCTAGTTAAAAATAATAATGTGACTTATGTAGATAGATTGCGACCTGACCTCAGCGCATATTTCGTATCCACACAGGCACATAATCTACACAAAGCGGGACTAAGTCCCGCGCAAGAGTTAATTAAATACGTCGCCACAGGTGGTGGCGAACTCAATCAATTCCCAGACGTTTTTTAATTTAAAACTGACATAAGTCCTAATGGAACCGTCTCCAGAAGCGACGTACTGGAGTTGGGTTTGGTGCTATTTTTGTGCACAAAAGTACGTTCTCAATTCAATTCATCGACGAGGATATTATGTTGCTCTTGTATATGAAATTTATGAATCCGCATTAGAATATTCATACCGACAGGATCCGTTCATTCAGAGCTGATATTTTTTTAATAGAAAAAAATAATATAGTTTATTAAATAAAACCGCTCATAATACTGTCATGTTTTTGTCATTTCTGAGCATCGGTGATACATGACTAATAATCCTCTATCCCACATTCATGTAACACAACGCCGACGTATCAATCTGTGAACGTATCCGATCGCAGTACGTGCTCCGGCGTCCTCTGAGCTTCATTACGAGCTGGATATTGATGTCGACTATCAATATAACGAATGCGATTCACGATTGATCGCTGATGAATCACATTTCGTACATAAATTAATTAAATTAATTTTATGTTTTTTTTAGATTATGGGTTTATTCTCTAAAGATATTTAGTTACATATTTTAGTCAAACACTGTCCCTATGTGAGCTAGGCTTGCTGATCATAACGAGCTTTTTTATCAACTTTTATAAAAGCCCACACTTTATTGTAATGAAATTATATATTGAAATCGTAATGATTGTGATGTACAATAAATTTTATATTTCAATTTATATAGACATTTTACCGTCAAATAAAAAAAGATTTTTAATATTGAGCTCTGATAAAATGGGATTATTCATCAATTATTACAAGAGTTACAGAGCGGCTTATCTGTGCTACAGCGAGGCATTCATTTTAGTCATTGCTTTAAATAGATTTGTAATAAAATTGTCATTTTTTTAACTAATTTAATATGAATAAAAAGTCTTCGGTAATAGCATTTAATACAAATAAGGATTTAAAACATTTGCAGTAGCGACCATGTTATTATTCGATTTTCATTTTAAACATTTTTATAAGTAATACAAACTTGAAACTCGCGTTCCTTAGCATACACTTATTCATTTCGTATGTATAGCAAGTCGCGTATTATAATAAATTTGATTTTGTTGTTTATATCTCTGAAGCCGCTCTTATGAAAAGCTTTCTTATGATAATGAGCTAAATCGAAAAAGTATACGAATTAGAAACTTTACGAGTATAAAGAGCTTTATGAATCTTATTTTACTTCTTTATAATCACAAAGAAAGTACAAATTACAGAAAATCATAAAACATTTTAGGCAAGCAAAATATTTTAGTGCGAATGTAAAAGTAACTAGCCAAGTGTGGGTCTTATGACAAGGATTCCACGAACAAGAGGTAAAATTTAACTAAGTTAAGAAATTTATTTTCGAGAAAATAAGTGCATGTGGCACTTATTTTTTTATGAAATACAAATTTATGGTATCCACATATTATATTAATAATAATAATATAATTTGTGGACTTATTTACACTACGGTAGTTTAGCCCCGTGCTACCATAAGGACTTGTGTTACGAGTTCTAGATAACGGAAATATATTTAATATGATTTATAAAAATAAATTTTGTACATTTAAGGGTTTGGTTTGGTGATGCAACATGCTCCGCTTATCCGAGCGAAAAGTACAGACTTTTGTATTTTATTTTTTCTCTGTAATGCATTATGTAAATTTTTATTTATGAAATTATAATTAGCATTTTTCCATCGTCTATTTGTAATTCTGTTATTGTTACTTTAAAATTTATGATAAGTCATATTCTGTGCTTGCATAACCGACAATTTATGAATCAATAATTATATTTTCTATAATACTCGTAATAATAAAGAGTCGTATTTAATCATAAAGCTGGTGACAAAAATACTGCTTGTCTTGGATCTTTTGAAACAAATCTTTCATTACATTACAGGATGTTGAAAAAAAAGGCAACGATCGCCATTCAAGCCGAGTTTCTGTAAAGACTAATAAGACTTAATGAATTATCTTTATTGTATCGTTCACAGAAGCTTGGTATATTGTGGTGTTACCGTGCCACCGTGTGATTACGTAAGAGTTAGCATGTGGCTGCGGTGACGTAACTAATGGCTTTTCTGTCTGTGTCTCCGGGATATATTACCATAGACCATGAAACTGGGCTGATTAGTTTCATAGCTACAGATCTCAATGTAGTTTGGCTTCAGTCTTCCAGAAATATTTATGTTCTTGACATTATTTAGCTACTAAGTATATGTAATTTAAGGAGAAAATAAATAAATTTATTAGTATTATATTAGCATAAATACAATATTATAGTATAATAAAATATTAAACTTAATAATACTGTTTTATTCTCTCATGCAGTTAACTTATTATTTTTAAAGACACGTAAAAATACTTTAAATATGACTTGTTTCCATTGACAGTTTCCATTCCAACAATTTTGTAAAAAGAACAGACTCGTGGTAGTCGGATGCTCGAAATCTTTTTTGAATTCCTTCGTGAAAACTGGATTTGAATGTTAAAAGTTTGATTCTACAAGTTTGTTCCCTGACAACTTTTTTGTCAGCCTTTTCTTCACATTTTTAAGTTGTCGAGAAATTTGACAAGGGTTTTCTTTGAGAATGAGATCTTTAAAATTGTTTACACGACCCACCAAAAACATTTTCATCTAAAATGTTGCCAAGACGAGATCACATAAGGAAATTTCACGACATTTATATGGGAATAAGGTGAAATATTAGGTTCATTGATAATTTCGTTTCACCGTCTACACGAAATGAAAAGAGCCAATCAAAACGCTTCACGAATCTGTCATGTTTGGCTAATCACAGCATTGTGCTCGAGAGCCGCCCTTGTAAACAGGTGCCTGCCATAGTCCCGTAAGCCGCTGTACATTATCGTTCGTATCGTTATATTAGCAATTGTATACAATTATAACCATAGTATCTCAATGTTTGAATTCGAGTGTGATATTACTATCGACTTCGATAAAAAAAAATGTTTTTTTATTCAATTAACTATATACTTAGGTTCTGTTATTGATATACATTTCAAAGTTTTCGTTTCGAAAACTATCTCAATTTCACCCTGTAAATGATGAAAGATCAATCAGCTGGTGAAATTGCAACCGTGGCGCCACCAACCTGTCTGCGGTGGTGAACCACAACTCGACTATACATTACTACGGACGAAATCGAGAGAATAAAAATGACTATTAAAATTCAGTCTTATTTGTTGTTAACTTTATAATGTATTTATCCGTTTTTATGGGTGCTATGGATTATTCCAAACTCCGATACTTCGGCTCAAAACCACTAAAAAATCAAGGTGTATCTTTCATTTCATGGATTCCTTTAAGCGTCAGACTTCGATCGCTATTAGGTATTCGTTAAACGTCTGCAAAGACAGCCCAAATGGTATAAATGTTTCCATTACATTATAATTGAAAGGTAAACTAAAGGTTAAATGATGAGATATAACCTGAACACATTAAGCAAATTAAATACGTGCGTCGTCTGCTGGAGACGTGTGTCTCGCATATTAATTACGACGACGAGTACGGTTACGAACAAATATATCTAATCAGAAGCCGGCTCATTTTTCCTGGAACCATATAATAACGTTGAGTAAAAAGACTTTATTTATTTCTTGGAATAATGACACCAGTATTTGCCTTTTTGAGTTTTATATTTAAATGCTCGAAGAGTTTTCTCGAATGCTTAATCCAGTTAGTGGATTGTCAAGCGATGTCCTTTTAATAATGTCTCTTCTCTGAATTTAGAAAAATTTGTGAAGAGTTTGCACACGTTCCACGATATAAAAAAAAACGAAAAAAAAATAATATCATACACAACGTTAGCCTAGCCCCGTGCTAATTACCGTAAAGACTTGTATTACGGCTACTTGACAACGGAATTAAATTTAATATTTTTATAAATTTAAGAAATTTTATATATTTAAGATTTTTATTATAGATGCATCATCAACATCCATGACTTAGGCAGGATTCGCACCTGAGACTCTAGGCTCATGCTACGCTTAACCGAGCTCTATACCACTTCACTAGCCTGGTCATTTGTACCAGTTAGTCTTAGCATAACCTAGGCGGGATTTGAGCCCGGGACCCCTGGCACATGTTCCGCTTATCTGAGCTCTGTATCATTGCGCCAGCCAGTATAGTATAATTAATCATGAATATTACAAATTACAATCTCTTTAATACCGGCTTCTTATAATGAAAGTTGAAAATAGACGACACCTGATATTATACCTATAAGCTTTTGCTCATACCACAACGTAGCTATTGTGTTAAACGGTAATATTAGAGCGCTTTCATGATAACATTAGTTTAGCGTAGGCGTTCGATGAACGTATGAGACAACACTACACTGCGACAAAGGGACACGCGCGTCGCGTTGTCGCAACTTTTCCTCTAAAGTTAATTGTACGCTGCAATAGCGCGGCGCAGACGTCACACAATTAAAACAAAAACAAAAAAAAAACACGCGACAATACGACCCACGTGTCGCGTTGTCGCAGCGTCTGCGCTGCGCATACGTTCATCGAACGCCTGCACTGAACAGACGCTAGTGTGAAGGCGCTCTTAATAGCGTCGCTAATAATAATAGGTATACTTTTACGACTCTGTTTTACTCAGAATATTACATTGCGTCTCAGCTGCGCGCCGGAGACAAACATTCTCTCGGTTCATTTTTGTTTATTAAAAGTATAGCAACATTTATAATTAATTCATTTCAATAATTTCATTTCGTTTCATTGCTCAATTAGGTTTGGGAGTGAAACGTAGCGGAGCATTCGTCTAAACTATTGTGGTTAGGGTTATTTTGTTTACTTGCACTCGAATCATTTACCTTCATATCACAATAGTATATAAATACTAATAATAATAATAATCGCTTTTAGTCGTCATCAATCACTTTACTTACAAGATTGTGGCTGACATAGTAATTTAGGAGGCAACCTACATTTTCAGATACCAATAATGGTAATAATAAGAAATCTGTATTATTAGTACCAATTTTTTATTATTTTTAAGTGAAAAAGGATCACATATTTTAATAATTTTCTTCAAAAGGGAGTAGTTATAGCAAATGTAAAAC
>LUGF01033054.1:296950-307611 GCA_001625245.1 Calycopis cecrops | reverse complement strand
GTATATAAATACTAATAATAATAATAATCACTTTTAGTCGTCATCAATCACTTTACTTACAAGATTGTGGCTGACATAGTAATTTAGGAGGCAACCTACATTTTCAGATACCAATAATGGTAATAATAAGAAATCTGTATTATTAGTACCAATTTTTTATTATTTTTATGTGAAAATGGATCACATATTTTAACAATTTTCTTCAAAAGGGAGTAGTTATAGCAAATGTAAAACATGGTAACTTTTGTTGGTGTTATTGTCTATGCAAAGGAAATATAAGAAATTTAAATTAGTTTATAGTAAATAAATAATTCAATTTATTATTATAGGTTACTCGTCTAGTAATAATTTTATTTTCTTAAGAGTAAGATGTTAATTCACTGTAAGCTCTGGGATGTAATTTTAATTAATAAAATATTTAAAACTAGCTCGTATTTGCAGGGCTAAGAACTACAGTTTCATCCGTCTAAAATCTAACTATATTTTATTCTCATTCAAGTTCAAATATGTTAATTATTATTTTTAGGTCTCGGCGTCTTATAAGTCTGTAATAATAATAAATAAATAAATAAATATTAAAAAGTTTTATAGGAGCTTTAAAGCGTTTGGCATGTAAATAATGCACGAGTTTGTTCGTCAAAGCTGGAGAGGCCTCGTACAAGTTGTGTATTCAAATATTTCTGCTCACTTTATTTCATATTCAGAACGCTGCGGGGTATATTTCCCAGACAAAGTGTGGTGGCTCAAGTTGTAAGAGATAAACTCTTAACTCATTCATTTTTCTAAATGACGTCTTGTTTTATAATGGACCACAATCATCTTTATACAACATTATTGTCCATGAATATAAATTAGCAAAAATGTTTTACCGGCTTTCAATTGCACTAGCCCATTATGTTTATATTTTCTTTTTGATTTCACAAGAAAACACATTTATGTAGTGCTACTAGTCCTGATTGGGGTCCGATAGGTATTTGTCATCGGTCGCGTATATATTTAGTTGCCCGGCTCTGTCAGCGTCCGTGCACCTTGGTGTCCAGTCCCTCCGATCCCAGTAAAAGACTAAACTTATCAAAAGAAGAATGATAACAACACCCTTATATAAGTAACTAGTTGTAATTTTGACAGCAGAGATATTCCGTCACAAATGCTCAACGACCTACATTATTTAGTTCTTCATTTGCTAAGTGACGCGACAGTTGCAGGCCTCTCGACTGTTAATGAGCGACTTGTGAGAGCCAGTCGTACTTGCTGTTATTCTTTAAATGCGAATGAAATGTTTTAACAAAATAAATCTTCTGCGATATAGAAAACTTTTCGCAAAGAAAGGAACAGATTCATTCTTTATAACGTGTTTATAGAAGAATCAAGAAATGCTAGATTTTATTTATTTCATTTGTGGTCAAGATAATGATGGTATCTATATAATGAAGATACAGATTGTCGAAAAGTGAGTCATTCCTACTCGTTTTAAGCTGACTTGCATGGTTGCTGCGTTGAATCTGCTTATTCTATCATTGTTTGAAGAATTGCGAGCCTTATAGAATAGGAGGGACTTAAAGGGCAAACTTATGGACAAATCTTTAAATAAAAATATAGCCTTATCTACTTGATTTTGTACAAACATTTTACTGAAAACACCACATTTTTTAAAATCGTTTATCCTTTTTTAAATTGAATCGAACATAAAATATTTTATATCTGGCTAAGCTTATAGGTGGCATAATTATAATAACTAGTGGTCACGCGAAGATCTATATTCGATCTAAGTGAATTTTTTTTGCAATTAAATACTAAATATCATATGACATGTAACGATATTGTAACTAAGGTAAACAATTTATGTAGAATTTTCAACACTTCCAAAATTGCATAGAAACTTCTTCAATAACTACGTGTATCTTATATATCAATGTGTCAAATGCATAGTAGTGTGTGTAATGTTTTATTTATTAAATTCAACTACTTTATAAACATTATTATTAAAATATATTAGAGATCTGCACTTCTCTTACACGTAAACTATAAGTGTGCCAAATTTCATAGTCCTCCGTCCGCGGAATTTTCGTAAAAATGTTCCTAAAGTTTTCGCATTAAATTAAAGTTTTAGTATTAATATATAGATTATGTCATAATATGTATCAAAATACAAAGTATAGCTAATAATCAACTATAATGTTCATTATGATATAACAATAATGACTGAAACATCATCATTATAAATAATATTTCATGACGCTAATGTTAAACAAAAATAATACGTAACAGTGTCTTATTTACTCTACTTATAGAGTTTACTTTGCTAAAGTATGTCCACAGATCACATTTTTTCACTAACTTCACATTCCCTTTAAACTGATTATCTCGGACACGTCTTCAATCTAAAGACGGACTTTCAACTGATTTCATATTCAACAGAATAATTCCGTTTGAGTTCCATTTGATTCCCTATTCAATTAGATAATTGATTAGTGTAAATTGTAAACACTATTAGAGACCCGACCTAATTGGATGTGTAATGACATGATATATTAAGGTAGTTAACCTAAATATACAAAAGGGAAAACATTATGAATATTTCATCGTGTCTCCTTTGAGAGCTTGTATTAAAATTATTTATAAAGGATTGTAAACCACAGTTTTTGAATTATGGAACTGTTACACAGCTGGCATAACAACAGTGTATGTTAAAGAAATATTATAGAAGAATAAACTATCAAGCTTTTAAATAAAGTTTTGAACTTAACTTGAAATGCAAGAATACTAGAATTATTTATAAAGTAATCGAGTACTAAATTAAAGTAGTAAATTAGATTTGACCAAACTCCCATTTGATATCCTAGTGAATTTATTGTTATTATTTAATTTAATTTCTATTATTATTATTTTATTACTAAGTACATTTGCAAAGTTGTGCAGTTAATCTTAAATTAAAGTCGACTGTGAACTGATTTTAAACAACATACATCACGTCTGCTGGGCAGACAGGGAGTAGTGTGTAGTTGTACACACACATCAGGATTTTGCTTTGCACATTTGCCTTGCATCATCCTTATTTGCACATTTGCCTTGCATCATCCTTATAATATATATTTTGACAGATTTTCAAAATTCCTTTTTTGTTTGAAATATCCCATCGTTATGAAATCATGATCAGATGATGTGTTCCCAATGAAATGCGTAACTCAAATAAAAGATCATAAAATCTCCTCCGTTTTGAAGTCGGTTAGTCTAACTAGTCAAAGCAACAGCTCCGTCCGCAAAAAAAAATTAATTTAAAATGCGCTAACCTTTTTAATAACGTGAAGAATTTCCTTATTCCATTGTTACATTTCAAGAGGTTCAAAATGAAATAGAATATTTCATTAAAATAAGTCAAGTAGTAAGTTTTCGTATATTTTTCAACTAAAACCCTTATTTCTTTGACTTCAAATTTGAATTTATAGCATGTCAAAGTTGGATGCTGATTCACGGGTTTCGTATTTCGATATAATCAAACGTTGAGCACCTAATATTTCGAAATTAATGTATTCCTTTGAATGATTTTATTGTTAATAGACAATTGTATATGAAAATATTAGCTCACATCTCTAGTTGGTAGCTTCATTTTACAAGCTCGCTTATTAATATTTCAGTAACCCACTACAAAATACTCTAAGGTATTAATATAGCACATGCTTTAATAACCCGAAGATACGCCCCTCCGGAAGGGTATCCCCCTTTAGGAGGGGCGTATCTTCGGGATGCTGCCACCTTGCCGTTGTGACTTGCGTGCCTCTATGATCCCTGAGGCAATGCTGGTTTAATATGTATGCTCGGTATAGACATTCTGAAACATAGGCCGCTGCGGTTAAAGATACCCGGGGGCCCGCAAAAGACGAGATAATTATTCAAATTATATAAACACTCATATTTTAATACAAAAGAGCTATGCACTTTGTTGTAATGTTTAGATAGTTTACGATTAGAATGCAATCTCTTGTCTATTCACTTCAAAGGTCAAATATAAATTTAAGTCGATACCAAAATAAGCTGATAATAGCTTATAAAGAGGCCATAAAGTAACAAACTGTTAGCAGACGAAAAGTACTCTTAAACATTGCATATTAAAGACCACTTAACAACTCAATTATCTAGTCTTGGTTTTGTTAAAATATAAAAGAAAATATAATTCAGATTAAGGGTTTCTTTACATAAGTTTTAATAGAAGATATTATTATACTTAAATAAAGTAATTTTAACGAGCTTTTTAATTGCTATTGTCTTCTCGTTGTTATTAGTCGATTATCGATGAATTCCGTGGAATCAATCGTTATTATTAAACAGTTTGAGGGTTAAGTATTTGAGAGATGGATTGAAAGAGGACAATGCATCAAAATTTACCACGAGACTTAGTTTCCTTCTCGGTTATTACCTTCTGTTAAACTAAGGTCGCTGTTTAACCTGATATAAAGCCAATTGTAAGGTTATGTAAGATTGTCTTATTACGACCATAATTCTGAAAATTTCACATAGTCATAACATATGTACAGTTAAAGCAAATCAAAACACGGTTTCTACGAAATTAGATGTGAATTTGATTGGTTTCTTAAGTATTTAAGTGAGCTAAGTTGAGCTTGTGTTATGATATTACGCAATAACTTATTTAATATTAGTACGATATGTAACATGAGCCGGGTTTGTAGCGAATAACATTTAAATTAGCATGAAAAAGAGATTTATTGGAAAGTTATAGAAAATAATAAAAAAAATATTATTGAAATTGTTTGTTTTTTTTATCACAATACCGTCATTATGCATGTAATAGGGAATACGCGTATTTTTTTTATATTTTTAAATGATAATTTACATAATTACATTAATGTAAAAAAAATATCAGCGCTGAAAAAACAATATTAAGTTCAAAAAAAATGTTTCAAATTAGTAGGTCGATAACAGCTTTTTAAACGATCGCCACTTTGCCGCGCTGACATGACGTCACGCATCATAACAACCACCAATAGCAATGCTCCACTGCTCGTGAACAATGATGTTATTTATGAACGTTGACGTCACAATTCGTTCCGACCAATGGCGTGCGTTTCACCTAATTCAATCTTCCCGCATAATTTTTGCACTTTTCAATAATTATTTTCTGATTGAAAACAAAATTATACAAAAAAATATTAATACGTACGCACATCTACAGGAAAAGACTTTACATATAAAAAAAATTATCATTATTTGAATCATACGCATATTCCCTATAATGATGCTTTCATCGTCATTATTATCATATATTACGATGATTGACAACTTATTGAAGCAGTGCTTCACTGAATGACACGTAATCTTTTCGTTTAAAGATAAAATTTTGCTAATAACTTAGGCGTATTAATAAAGATAATTGTGGTATAATGACCGATATACATATAATAGAAGATATTACGTATCTTTAATTTTTAAACGGGTTATATGAGTGGTTCCTGCGAGCATTTTTGATGTGAAAATTTCTTTAGGCGTGTTAGGATTTCTTTAATTTTCACTTCTATTTGCACTCCGGGAGCGCAAATAGAAGTGAAAATTGCTTTTGCCACTTTGCTTTTTTGATGTTACGTTCTTAAATATTTAATACAAACTGTTCTCTAATGCAAACGTACGTCATCATAAATGTTGAGTTTATATGCTGCTATAGTAATGACATTATAAAGTAACAGCAAATGAGTCCACTGTAATTAGCCCGGCAACCATTAGCTCAGCTCGCACAGCCATTATGCCAGCAACAATATGTGAGTGTTTATAATGTACCCATTACTACGAAGGAGTTCAAAAGTGACATTAAAAACTTTTATATTTAACATAAATACACGAGCTAAATATCTAAGGCTACGGACAGGCTTGAGGTGATACGCCAGACAAAGAGTAGCTTAACTAAGACCCGTCCCTCAGAATCAGCAGATGGCGGCGTGAATAGCACGACTGGCGAATTTAACAAATTTGTCCGAATTGGACGATTCAGCAAATCTATGGCGTGCTCTTTTGGCATACTTAGGCTAGGAGACAGTCAGTCAGGAACTCGATAACATTGCACGGTCACGACGTCGTAGTAGGTCCCTACTACTAGTCAAAGGCACCCGGAGAGTCCCTAAGAAGAAGTCTGGTCTTTTTACCGAGGTCAGAGGTCAGGATCCTTTTGCTTGTGGATGCAGAATACTCCAAATTGTAGCGGCTGATGGGGGCAGAAAGACAGGGGTTTAGTCGGTATTGCACTCCCAAGTGTAGTGTCCGACACAAGTCTGAAACCACCTGGTCTCCTAGGTATTACATGTAAATATATTCCCCGGCATCCTACTATGCAGTATAAACCGACACGGCTTGAGCAGTCCTATATGGTGTACTGGCCAGTAGTAGTATCTTACATTAATCAAAATTTTAGATTTCATAAAATTACAATTAGAAGACACGCGCAATTTCTTCTTCTAAATAATTCAAAATTTTAAGTAATATTTCCTAGATTTTCTTTATTAATAAATTCACTACTATTTCTTCTACTTCACGTGAAATACAATATTAAAAAAAAACAAATATGCTTGTATAGTCATTAAAAGTGATAACAACGTGTGGATGCTCGGCGGCGAGTCTGAAGACATTGAACGAAATATGATCACTGAGCATCTCTCGCGGCTCTGACTGGCTCACTCTGTTGCCCGTTACCGATCTGGAGTGCTGAAGCCCTGTCGTGTCACTTACCAAATGAAAAAGTAAAAGATGTAGGTCGTTGAGCATTTGTGACGTCTTTACTTTCTAAAGATACACCTAGAAACTCTTTATCGTGAATGCGTCGTTTATGAAATATTTTCCGTTCACCCCTCCTTTATTACTGCATTTTCACAAGCTACAAATTATAAAAAAAATCCTAGCTTTATACATTTATCAACAAGATAAAGTTAGGGACACGAATAATGTATCGATACTTTGTTGTATGCATACTTTTTTTTCCATTTATATTTTTAATGCAATATGGTTTGATTTCATTTCATTGCAATTTTTTTTGTATGAAAGATGATAAGAGAGTTTCTTCTTCTAATTTATTACAAGTAGTAATTACCTTGAGAGTAGGTAAAAGAGCAAATATCTATAATATATAACATAAATGAAAGTCAAACAATACCGTGTGAGTATGTTATACAAAGTTCATGTCTCAAAGGAGATGGAGTTTTCCAACAGCTGTAATACATAGCCGCATACTGCCCTACCGGCCCCGATATATCGGGCATCTTTATTTTGTATGACACGTATACATGTATACACGTTTGTTTAATCATTCTCCTTTATACCTTGTAGTAGTAGGTTCGCTAAGTGAAGTTGTTTCAGAATATCAGTTCATGAGGTTATATTAACAACCGCCGGCGACTTATTCTCTTGTAGGCAGAGCCCCTTTTCCTATTTAACTTATTTTTCTCTTTCTCTCCTTTTTTTACTTAATTTTTTTTAAAATGAAAATTTAAATATTTATATTTATTTTTTTACTTAAATTATTTTAAGCAGATCCGACAAGTCACAGTAATTTTATTTAACATTAAGTTTTATTTTGATTATAAACGCAATCTAAATGAGTTACTTTATTTTTCGGCAATCTACATTTTAATTATTGTTCATGTGACATGCTATAGCGGGTTGCGATAGCGGTGGCGTTATATTTAACGCCACACTCGTTATCTGTTAGAAAACTACGATCACTTATAATGAAGAAATCCGCCCTGTAATTAATAGGAAATTCCTCGCTGCAACTTATTCAATTCAAAACATTTAAACAGCTTTATATGTTTTAGAAAATACAGATATTGCATGCAGCACTTTACAGCTTAACAGCACTTTACAGCTTAACAACACTTTACAGCAGTATTTTGGTTCGTTAACACAACTCTTGTCTAATAGCCAATTACTGGTTTATGATATGTATTTTACGAGTACTAAAACTTGGCAACAAATTGAGCATCTCCTGAAATATGAGTGATTAGAGGCTTAAGGGAACTTTTACTGGCACTTAGTATTCAAAAGCGGAGCCTGCGATGTGAGTGGAATACTGATGAGGGGAGTTCCTGGGACTTGCCGTGTAAATATTGACTCATATAAGCAGAAAGAAGTATAATTCGGCCGATACGACCGAGGAAGTACTTCGCTTATACGAAACCAGCGTGAAGTGAAAGCTATACTGTCGAGTTTCGGAAAAATAAGTAGTGTAATATTATTATTATTATTATATGAAGCCCTATAGGTATTATGGGGACACATAATACCTATAGGGCTTCATATTGATTGATTGCCAAAGGCCTCTCTACATTTTTTCCATTTTTTTCTGTTCTTTTTTTTATGGTATAGGGGGAAACGAGCAGTCGGAGCCATTTTCATTACTACCGATGCGACCGTCCATAGGCATCCGCATAGAGGCTATACAGATGCGCTACCCTCCTACATGGGCCACCAACACCGATGTCACTTTACGCCGGTTTCGTGTAAGCGATAAGTACCTCCCCGGTTGTGCCGGCCCAATCATGCTGCATGCAAGCATGCAGTGTGGCACTACCTCTTACTAAAATGTATAAACTGTATATATGTTCAAAGTATATATAGTGCTGTATATATAGTAGTACGTATACATTAGGTACATATTTTTATATTTACTACTACTACTACTACTACTAGTGTACCTACTATATATGTACTAAAAAATCATACACCCAAATAAAAGCTTTCTATATTGTAATTACTTTACGGGTTTTAACACGGTAAAAATTAAAGGCCAAAATATATACCTTTGCCCGACGTTTTGACTGGGTTACACCAGCCGTGGTCCCGAGCCGAGTCGGCAACCAAGTAATTACAAAATGTGTAATAAACACGAAAGTCTCGAACAAGTAAAAGCTTCCTACTTCAAAATGTTGTAGTTTTATTTATTATAATTTATAACCATATTAATAAATACGAATACAAACATATTAACTAGTGTGTTTGTAAAACAACTGTGTGATGTTAATAAAGACATTAAATAACGTTGTAAAACAACAAAAAGTGCGTCAGCCCCAGGCGAGGAACTAATATAAAGTTTAGTTTTGTATAAAAATTAATACGCCACATCTGGCAGAAGGAAACACGTTTTTGAAATAGTCTCTACAAACTAAACTCATAGTCAAAGTTATTTAAATAGATTATTATTATTTTTTAAGATAATGGAATAAAGGAGCAGTGGGAGCCATTTTCATGATTATCGACGCCCCTAGATATCCGCATAGAGAGAAACAGATGCGTCGCTCTTCTTCCACCTCCCACCATGGGCCACCGGCTACTTACACACTGCACGAAATGCGACATCATAGCTGTCGCTTTACGCCGTTCTCGTGTAAGCTAGAGGCACCTCCCTGGTCGTGCCGTCCCAATTCGGCTACATACATGCATCGTGGCACTTCTCCTTCTGCTTTCCTACATTTCAAAGCATTCTGTGGTTGTACACATGTTTATGACGGTGTCTCAGAGATTCAAGAACATCATAAACAGGTTTTTACTGCGAACCTTAATATGCGAGGACATTGAGGTACACTCACACCCACACGAGTTATAAAAGCAAATTATTTTTTATGAACCTCTTATGAATACTTCACTGAAATTATCAAATAAAATTGATATTATATTTCGATAACATGAAATGAAATTACGTGCTATAAAAGTAAACTTCAGTTATATGTGTATAATTTTTTTAATTAAAAAAATTCACAGTATAGTGAAACCAGTAATTTATAAGATATCAAGTGAGAAAGTCGTATATGAAAGTTAGCTATTATAATCCGTTTTCCGTTTATTTTCATTTCAATTAGTATTATTTGATTATTTTTTTAATACTACGGCTTGTCTCTTGATTACAAAAAATATTTTTTGAATTTAATTTTGATGTTTTACTTTTTTGTGAAAAATGCCCAAAACGAATGTCCATAATATATAAACCAATATACCAATTACTACACTAATACAATATAACAATATATTCCGAACTTAGAATGAAACAGAAATGATAATATTATGCATATATGAATAATATGCATATGACATGATGTCTAAGAAAACATCCTTAGAAAGCAATACAAGTTCAAATTATGATTTTTTAGTTTTTATATGTGCCTCAAAGTTTTGGTTTTATTTAATATTTTTCAAGTGAACATTAGGTATATATGTAGATGTATATGTTCACAAACTGTACTAGGGTAGCATGTGAATGACTAGATGAATTTCAATGATTTGTCCAGTAATACCACAGATTATTACATAGTTATATTATTATTGTGCAATTGCCTTAGCTTATATGAGCGAGTAGATAACTAATATTAATATTTGTTTGCTCCAGGTAAATGCAGAAACAATTTAAGCATTTGGAACTTGCGGTGAAAAGTGGTTATTCGACGATGAATCCTATGCAGATGGTTTCGGCTAAGCGTTGCAAGAATTAGTAATTTGAATTGGTTTATAACTCTAAAGAGTTTCATTTATCATGTTACACGGCAAATTTTTCCCCCCCCCCCATGGTATAAGGGACAAACGAGCAGTCGGAGCATAGAGATAAACAGATACGTTGCGCTCCTTCCTCCTCCTACCTACTTGGGCCACCAGCTACTTACACACCGCTCGAAACG
>LUGF01033054.1:266198-289368 GCA_001625245.1 Calycopis cecrops | reverse complement strand
TCTCTCCTAAATTAGAACTAAGTTTTATATAGGACTAGCTGCACCCCGCGGTTTTACCCGCGTAAATTTCGGTCCCGTGGAAAATATGAAATCATCCCATGACATCCCATAGGAACATTTTTTCGGGATAATTCTATGTATTAATCCAAGTTACCCTCTATGGGTGTGCCTTTCATGAAAATCGGATCAGCCGTTTTTGCGTGAAGGAGTACCAAACAATCAAACAAACATACAAACTTTCACATTTATAATATTAGTAGGATAAATATATATGGCACATTTGACTTAAATAGTGTACCTACCTATAATCTGAATAATAATACTGGTATAATAACTGAAAAGAAGAAGCCAAATTCATATGGAATTTATATAAACCCAGCTTGTAAGAGTTAGCAAAAGGTAATAAAGTTATTGTTAATAAATGTAGGTAGGCCAATCGTGAGCACTGAATAAGTATCTATTTCTGAAAATTTTCTAAAATAAAAGTGAGGTCATTATTTTAAGACTTCATGTTTCTATAAGCCCTCTTCACACAATTTAGATATTTAAACAGTTAATACGTTGGCCCTCTTCAATAAAAAATGTTAAGTAGAACATTAATTGACTGTCCTACTTGGAAGTTTGTGTGGTAATTATGTTTTAAAAAATATATAAAATATAATATATACATAATTATAGAATATTTTTGCAGCACTATTTCACTATTTCAATATACTTTAGTAAATTAGTGTTTGCTGAAACTACAAAAGTAACATAAAGTTTGTGCTCAACACAAAGTTTCACCGATTCTGTAAATAATACCGAATTTAGTTTAAAATTTCATATAATGGTTTCGATAGCGGTGAGAAAATACATTGTTATAGTAAACTATTAAATATAATAATCAGTCATAATGTACAATGTCCATGCTAAATAAATAATCAAAGATGCATTTCAAGTAAAACTTGCTATAATATCTTGTCGAATAGCAATGCCGAGGCAAAACGTGTAGGTAGATAGACCTTATAAGGACACGGAACTGAAGAAGCAAGTACATTGCATCACCCACTACGCGACAACGCTATGATCAATTGCGAACAGGTTCTCCCGTGATGAGTGGATCAAACGACAGTGAATATTTTAAGGAACTCTAATCCGATCGCGCCGGCAAAATCGGCTGTCTCCTACTTACTTTATTCTAGATATGTAATATATATTATATTTTAGTCATTACTCATAATAGACTTAATTAAGACCTGTTTCAAATAAGTTCAGAAGACCAAACGAACCGGTTAAGTGATAAAATGTAGCCTAAAATAATCAAAACAAATATGATAAGAGCGGACGTAGCATTATTGTAGCACTGGAATTCTCGTAGCAGCGCTACAAGTTCGTAGCGCCGGTAGATAACGATCTTCATAGGCTTATTGCTCTACTAGCTTGTGCCTGCAACTTTGTTCGCTTAGCGTAGTAATATCAAAGTGATTTGTTATTGTATGATTGTAGTGTGCAGAAATTTTGATTTCCCGTAGGAATTAGTGATTTTACCTCAGTAAAAAGCATTTTAATATTGACAAGGCTTAGTATCTATACACTACAAATGTTTCATTTGAATCCGTCCAGTAGTTTCGGAGATTAGCACAGATGAACAGACAAACGGATAAACAGACAGACAAAAAAATAAAACAACATTGAAAAGTGTTCTAATACTATTTTAAAATCGCCCCCAATTAGTTTTTCGTAAATATATTCAATGTACAGACACATGGATTTTACTGTTTTTTTACATTATGTATAGATATTTATTAGTACACATTTTGCATTAGATGCAAAAACATTGCCATATCAGTTATTTGACATTGTATCCTTATAAAATTTTACATTCTGTAGTCTGTACGCCATAACACCATAATATAGAGTTTATTGCCCCTTAGTTTTTGAAGTTTTTGAAGTAGTTGCCCCGAAAGCTTTGCTTTTAAATTATGATTACCTAATATTAATACCTAATCTTCTTTGTTTCAGGTGAGCTACAAATCAAGCGAAACATAGACGTGGGTGAGTTTTAGGCCGTGGTACTACATCCACAGTAAGTAGGTATGAGAGTGGCTAACTAGCGTTACTATTTTTTTTTTTTTATAGTATAAGGGGGCAAACGAGCAGTCGAAGCCATCCTTGTGACTACCGACGCCCATAGACATCCGCATAGTTTATAGCTTATACACGGATGCGTTGCCCTCCTTCCTCCTCCTCCGTCCATGGGCCACCGGCTACTTACACACCGCACGAAACACGACAACACAGCTGTCACTTCACGCCGGTCTCATGTAAGCGAGAGGTACCTCCCCGGTCGTGTCGGCCCAATTCGGCTGCATGCAAGCATGCAGTGAGGCACTACCTCTTACAACTGTCTTAACTGTCTTAACATTATTATCTAAAACATACACTGTTAGCGATACTCACGCTGCAGCAGCCGTGATGCGCAGGCCATGCGGCTAAGGTCGGGGGTGAGGATGAAAATCTGACTACATTGTTCGATCACATGCCTGGGTCTATAGTCTTTGTAACGGCCCCCTTAAGTGGAAATCAAATCTCTTATAATCATCTAGAATGTATCAACAAAGACGGTGGATGACACACGTGGTAGTTCTAGTTTTATATATATGCATTTAGGTGAAATTTGGCACATAATTACTTATATATGGATTTTATTATCGATAACTACAATCTGGTATAAATTCAAAAACACTTTTATCTTGAAAAGATGTATCATAAATTATATACGGCTGAAACTATCTAGTTTTATATCATTCTCAGCTCATGCAATAGTTTTATTTTAATTTTACTTTAACGCATCGAATTTTACGGATGCTATGGCACGTGTCTGTAGTCATTATTATATTATGATATACGATCTGTATCCAAAATACCAATTTATAGTTATGTTCCGCCACTAAATTATTTGCTTCAATAAAAATTTATCGATGTAAGTATAGTACAAACATTGTTCCGTAATGTCATGAATGTGTTATACTATCACTATATTATGCTAAGAATGTCAAATCACGATTAAACTAAATGGACCACTTAAGTAAGTCTATCAATCAGATATCAGATTACTGATTGAGTATTCTCTAAACTCGGTTTCAGATAAAGCATCAAATTTTAGTTTGATACCATTTTATGTCTGACCTGGTTGGTTTTCGACATTGCATTTTAAAAAGTCTTTGAAGTGTGAGTATCACCGGAGCGTGTAGAACCTACGTGTAGAACGCTTTGTGCCTGTCAGAATAACGTAATAAAAATCACATGAACGGCTTTAGGCTTTTGTCTCAAACTGTTTTTTTGTAAACTCCTTAAAGCCCAAGTATAACTTCATCCTATCTCAAACTGGGGAGGGAAATTGGAATTTCTTCCTACTCCTGTTTACTTCTGATTGAATTTGTGGGTCCCAATACAGTTTATAGCTTTTCCCCCGGGTTCCCGGCGTCCCCCGGGTTCCCGGCGATCATATCAAAGGGTCAAGTGTCGTTGCCGCTATTGATTCTGGTGACAGGAATAATATCGGTGGGAACGAGTGATGGGTCAAGCCCGATTTAAAAGAGTTGATAGTTTGTCAGAGGAGAACAAGATCGTATATTAATTACGATAGGAGGTTTAGAGTGGTAGTCATACCAGAGTAAAATAAGAAGAGCAAGGCTACTCAGACATCAACGAGAACCAATATTCTGTCTAGCTCGCACACATTGGTATGGCGCAGGGCTGGCGCAATCAAATATTCCCTTTCGCATTTCCTACAACATAATATGTAATTTTGTTGTGAGACTCACATTTATGTCATATCTGTAACACTTAGGTGAAGTCCTTTAGCTCTGTAATCGATGCACTAGAATAGAAAGAATTAGCTCTAAATTGAAAAATTAGCTTCACCCGTATCACCTATAGATGCTGAAGGCTCATTAAACTTTTATTCAAATAAATAAAATTTAATTTATGTTTGAACAACGAGATAAAACGTTTTACGGGCCATTATTAAACGAAACAAGATTACTTTTCGCCATAAAGGTATTATTGCGTACTTCATGAATATAAAGAAACGCTTATTCAAAAAATCTACTTTGTAATATTTTATATTCAATCTTTTTAATAACGATATTTGATTTTATTTCAGTGTTTATATTATGTAAATCACCTAATACTCTATATAAATCATCAATTAATTATTATAATTAGATGTAGATATAAATGTTATATAAAAGAAGTAATATCATCAGTCAGTATACATAGTATTTTCATTTCATTTCATTTGTCATTAACACTATGTAGTTACAGATATTTTCTACACTAACATCTTAAGCTGATGAAGAAATTAAGTGATCTGATGATTATTAAAGGTTTCGTATCCCCACCAAATAGGTAAACTATTTGTGTATGGCGCTGCAATGTATTCATTTCACTCTTATTCCTATACAATGCTCAAAACCATACAATTGAAACTTCTGCCTCTTCACATTTCATATTCCATAATAAAACTTATGAACAGTGATTTTATTTACAAAGTCCGAAGCTTAAGAAGTCTTATATGTTTATCTTTGAACAATGTATATTTGATTGCTTTTAGTTTTAAATTTCATCAACGGTAATATTTAGGTTTCACAAACGGGATTAAATAATGTCCTCTAGATAATAGATTACAAATAGTTTTTAAAGCAATTAATTGCTTTTGTTACATAAATGAATAAAATTTATATTAAAGAAGTAAAATTTTTACTAGTCTACATAAATACTCTTTTAATTCCATTGTTATTATTACTTTTTAATAAATAACAATCATATCATTTGATTATTTAATTATGCAGTTTACTCTCATATTTCAGATCACATCACTTTACATAATATTTTCACTCTCCGTAACATAATATGTTTCACGATTGCCTCTCGCTAGAGCTGCTATCTCGATAAAATTCACAAATATTTTCAATATTCGTTCTGAGTAAATCTTATTTCAATTTACAAACTCGTAACAAACTCGTCGAACAATTGTATGTTCTGTACATGTCATTTGTAACATTCTTATGCTTTTTGTTTGGAATATAAGTAAAATAATAATATTCACAACATTTTATTACCGTATACCATCACAAATTTTGATAATTTGCGTTAAATGTGCATACATGGACGTACATAGGGTAAAGTATTAATTGACTTTGATTGAATTGATTTCAGATTTGATGAAACAATTATCATAGCAATTTTGCCCTGATAATACTAATACTGCTTCCAATAGTTGCTATGCATTTTTGACAATACGAAATAGTTTATTTTTTCTTATTAACGTTTATTTTTTCATTTTATCCTAAAATGGAGATTCAGAACTTTAATCCACAATTAATCACTGCACTTACATCCAAAAGTCCTTTGTACACAAATTATAAAGTTCATATGATCGCAAAATGTTCCAATATAGGCAGAGATAAGGCGGCTCTGATGTACTCATCTGTACTCCGCTCACATAGTTCGCCAGTTTTGAATAATAAATGACAAAAACAATGCGCTTAAGCGTCACTTATACATTGCATGAAAATTTCAGTTTAGTGCCAAGTTTTAGAACTTATGATCTATGCATCTATGTCGTAAACAAGTAATTGCCCACTAGACTTTGTTTTGAATATTAAATACAGGTATCTGCAAAATAGATTTTATATGATATAATGGATCTAATGAAAGCTGAGTATGCGTTAATAGTATCTATTGCTGTTTGTGCCATTGCCAGTGATTATTACTGCCAATTACGAAAACTAGCAATCGAAGCCATTTTTATGACTACCGACGCTCATAGACACAAAGACTTAGAGATAAAGACTTAGAATTTCCTTCTCCTTTCTCCTCCTCCCTCCGTGGGCCACCGGCTACCACCACGCCGCACAAAACACGACGGCAAAGCTGTCACTTTACGCAGGTGTCGTGTAAGTTAGAGATACCTGCCTAGGAAAGTTTATTTCAAAGTTCTATCATATGCAGGCACAAGTTTCCGATTGAACTGGGCCAGTTCATGGCGGCGACTTGTTTGTTATGTATCGCATATTTATTGGAAAACTCTGTCACCTCAGAGACTCAAATGTAATTGCTTCAGAGATGAGTTTCTGCATCAATTGACTCATGATTACCTAGTTTTTAATTGATGCACTACGGTTAATTCATAGCTTTTACACTTGGTTGAATTTCCGACCACAATTTTTCGTCTTACGTAAAAGTTTAAGTTAAGTTTAAAAAAATTGAAATCGCCATGTCTGAATCACTTTGATTCCAAACCGTCCGTTCATTCAGGCGCAGAAATTCGCGACTCTCTCGTTTATCTCTCTATCGATTCTCCTTAACATTTGCGCATAATTTTATGATATGTGATAAGGCAGCCCCCCGTAGATGCTGCCACCTTGGTGTGGTGGGGGGACTTGCTACCTCTGTGACCCGCAAGGCTACAGGCTACAGGGCAGCGCTACCCATGGGACTACGGAACAGGAACAGGCTTGGGGGAATTACGGGTCCGATTAAAGACTGATTGGTGGCGCTTTTTCGGCGAAGCCAGTCTGTCGCTGGAGGGATCCTGTTGTTTGCTTATCCGGTACCTCAAAATAATAGCGACTGCAGGGCTAAGCCCCTGTCTGTATTGCATTAAGTGACGATTCAGGCATAGGTCTAGGAGGAGCCCAGGCTCCTAGGTAGCATACCTAAATGTATTCCCCTGCGTCAACAAAAAAAAATCTCCCCTTCATAGTTTAATATTCATTTAATGGTGGAACATTGGATGGTGTTTGAAAAAGTAACATAAAAAGGTTTTATTTAGAGCGGTCGGGACAAAAAGTTGTTAGGCGCGTGTAGATACTACTCGTTTATACGTTGACAAGCTGACAGAGGCCAGGGGTTGTATTTATGTTGTGGGGATCAAAGAGAATTACTTCATGCAATTTATTTTTGGCCCGTCCACAGACACGTTGTAACACCCGTGAAACCTGAGGCTCAAATTTATTTAAAAGATAAAAATTTGACCATAAATACTCGTAATTAATTGGGCTTAAAGTATGAAATTGCCTTTTAATGGTAATAGGTACTTCGAATTGACCTTCTTAGTTTGAGATATTTGAGTGATATTTTTACAGGGTATCTACGGTAGATCTTCTTTTAAAAAAATTACAATATTCGATTATTGACTTTCAGTTTTTTTTTATTCAGCTTCGAAAATTCGAGTAATTTTTTAATGCGAGCTCGGACGCGGAACTAACAGCTTGCAACATCAATGTTGTCTTTGGAGAGGGTACTGCTAATGAACGTAACGTGCGGTTTTAGTTTAAACGCTTTAATGATGAAAACTTTTATTTAAAGACCGCCCACACAGGTGAATAACAATGAATTGAAAAATGATAGACATCAATCCGAGCCAAACTATCTAGGAATCAGCGGCTTGTTTAATATTACCTTACTAACAATATTGACTCATTTGCGTCATCAATAAAATAAAAAAATATGAAAAATGGGTGCCTCAAATTTGACTGATCTGCAGAGAAATACGCATGTTGAAACTTTTTTTTGTCTTATTGAATCGATACAGAAATTAAAAAGTATTAGATCGAATTGTTAAATGTGGTTAAAAGTTCGAAAGCGAAAAATGCAGCGACTGCTCTCAGGCCAAATCCCGAAACAGTGCCCTAAAGCAATGCTTACCAATAAAAAGGTTCAAGGCAACTGTTTGATGGTCTTAGTATGGTGTTATTCATTATGTCTTTCTTCGATCTGGTCAAGCTATAATGGCAGACGTCTATAGTTCCGAACTCTAAATAATGATAGCAAAACTAGCAGTGAAACAGCCTCAACTCATGAATATCCATCGTTATTGCTCCATTACAACGCCTCGTGGAGGTGACCTCATACAGCACGAAAAACCATTTTAACTTTAAAGGAACTGCAATAAGAAGCCATTAGTTACTCTTCGTATTTGCCAAATCTTGCTCTAACGGACTACCATTATTTACATCACTATTGCCTACGTGATAAAAAGTTTTCATTTCGGGAGGAAGTATAAAATGCTTTCATACCATTTGACAAATCCAGATCATCATACTTCTATCGCAAAGGCATAAATGATATTCCTATTAGATGGCAGCAATGTATACATAATAATGGTAATTATTTTGATTAAATACATATTTAAATTTAAAAAAATGAATTTCAATTTTTCTGTATAAATCGGCAATTTCATACTTTAGCTCGTAACGATGTTGGGGAGGAAGTTGATTTAGGCATGTTATTAACATTTTAGGGGATTCGTTGAAACATCTCAAGCTTCCGAATCAAATCTCAAAAGGTAATTTTTAGTTAAATCTATCATCAATCAATTATATCACAATTATTGTTTTGTTTGGAAAAGTAATAAAATTATAAAATATATTTTACGACCGAAATTATCGATATTCGAAATGTTTTATGTTCGGTTTTGATTTCAGAGTTAAAAATTCATACGCCTATTTTTATTTTATAAGTACTTTTAAAAATTGATCATAAAATGCGTATGTTTGTGTGCTTACGTTGATAACGCTAAATCATAGCATACATACCTAGATATAAAATAGTACGGGATCTGAGGAACACGATTCTCAAATATCCAGTAAAACAAAACTCTTTAAAATAAACAAATCACAGTATCAAAAAGCTTTATTTTAACTAAAGAAAACAAAGGCTTGTAAAATATTATATTTAAACATAATTTGAATAATAATTTGTTTCTTGGATTTCATAAAGCTCATTAAATAAACATTAATTTGTTTCTCCTCTGCATCTGTTACAATATTATGATAATAAAAGCTTCTATTTAATGTTTACTTCAGAACAATTTTGCTTTCATCATCGTCTTTCAACGGTATTTATTGGTACATCTGTTAGATGGGTTACTAGAGGGGTGAAGTGAAGGAAGAAAAAACATTTATACGTGAACTAGCTGCGCCCCGCGGTTACACCCGCGTAAATTTTGATCCCGTGGAAAATATGAACTTTTACTCTACTCTTCTCTCTCTCTCTCTCTCTCTCCCTCTCTCTCTTTCTTTTTACAAGACTCGTTACTTCATGCTGTGCAAAAAGAGGAGGATGAGATATTATAAACAGAGTCAGTTTTGTGTGTAATTCATGCCTCAACCTTGTCATTTATTAGATTATCGTTTCATTTATTATAACTTTTTCCCATTATTAGTAGTGCTATCGCTTGTTTTTTCTAGCATATTTCATATAGCAATTGTTTTTGCACGTATTTTATAATGTACACGACGTTTAAGTTTTGAACACAGAATGTGGTCAGAATTGCGAACGTTCTCGCAATTTTTCAAAACGATGATGGAAAACACAGCACTCTCTATTCCCACATTTTTCGGCATCTCGTCACGACTGGAGAGAAATCAGGCGCAGGAACACACGGTTTAACGTGCTCTCTGGTACACAGGGGTATAACACAGTTCCGGACTCCAGACTGTTATAAGAATTTAAAATATCTCAACACTTTTTTCGGTTCGATCTAGGAATCAGCCCGGGACCTAGCGTCTGTAGTTGAACATGCTCACCTAAACCACGAGGCAGTCTCACACATTGTTTGGCACCATAGATAACAAAAACAAATTAAAAATAAATAACAAATAAATTATTTAATTAAAATCTCAGAATAATTTCAGATAAAACAGAGGTTCTGATTTAATTTGATTAATTAGCCTTACAAATTATACACCCTGCTAATTAACATTTTGGTCCACACAATAAAACCTCTTGCTATTGCTCTCAACACACAATACCCTTGTTCGTGGTGAATCAGAAGAAGCACTCACCTCTTCGAATTGTACCGTCAGCCGACCCTTGTTCCTCTTACCTGAGTACACTTGATTGCTTCACCCTTAACTAATTATATAAACATTACCTTATGCCAATAACGTTATGTAAATTAATCGTGGTCGAGTCTTGTTTTGTTAAACTGATTTCGGTTTGCCTCTAGTAAATATGTACTTATATGCAGTAGTGGATCTGCGAAGATCGATATTCGATCTAAGCGGAGCTTTTTTGTAATTAAAAACTACATATCATATGACATGTTATGACATTGTAACTAAGGTATTAACCGTAGACAGAGAAAAGAATCCTCTGTCTACGGTATTAACAATTTATGTAGAATTTTCAACACTTGCAAAAATCACATAGAAACTTCGTCAATAATTACGTATATCTTATTTATCAATGTGTCAAATGCATGGTAGTGTGTGTAAAATTTTATTTATTAAATTACAGCACTTTATAAACAGTATTTTTTTTTAAAATTAGCGTTCTGCACTTCGCTTACACGTAAACTTTAAGTGTGCCAAATTTCATACTCCTCCGTCTGCGCAATTTTCGTAAAAATATTTGTAAAGTTTTTGCTCCAAGTATTAATATATAAATTTAATAAAAAAATCTTATAACTAATCATAAGATGGTAAAAAATAAAAAATTACTAATAATTTTTTACATTACATTGTACGCTAGGTTGTCTATTTATTGAGGAAAACAATGGGCTATATAACATCATGCTATAACTAATAAGAGCCAAACAGCAATGAAAAATATTGTGAAAACAGGGATTTTTTTAATTTTTTTAAAGCTTTTCTTGTGTGCGCTGGGTAAACGGTGAAAATATCTCAAAAATCATGTATGACAAAAACGTATTCCTCCAAAAGTTCTAAAAATAAGACTGCCACAGCGTAAGTCTAGATTTTAAGGTTGACTCACTATAACCACCTTTATGATCAACTTTTTAATTAAAAACGTTACATTGTTTTCAAAGATGTTTTCTTTAGTACAGTATTAATCCTCATCCAAATGAGTATGTTAGTTAGTTTAGACGTTAAATGCAGATTAAAATTGCTCTTTACATTATATCAATCAGATTAATAGACTTTGAAATATCGTCGTTACAAGTGATTAGCAGCGAACCCAGCATTCTTTCCTTGCGATACCTAGGTACTACGATTATATTTTAATTAATTCCTTATACTCAATGTTTCAAGTAGAAAGTATTCACTTATAATTGTCCAGCGCCTCTCCTACAGCGATAACTTCAGTCTCCTATCACCAAATCCGGACCTGGCTACAATAGGACATATATAAAACTCAAAGGTGACATATCAATCACCGCACAACCCAAACCACTGCACTGGACAGATTGGGCTAAAATTTGGCAGGCAGGTTTTGTCAGATGTTATGACGTAAGAATCCGCTAAGAAAGAATAAGAAATTCAACCGCTAAGGGGGTGAAATAGGGTGATAGTAATAGTAATAGTAATAAGTTATTTATTTCTTTGACCAAAACTTAAATGCCTAATACAATGTTTGGAGAAAAACCCTTTAAGTAAATAAATACCTGTAGTGGGATTCTCCGCTCTTCCACAGGACAATCACTTGATTAAGTAATGGTACAAACACTAAGATTATCTTTTTAACACTTGTACACACCGGTATTAATATAACACTAAACTTGCCAAAACATATACAAGTTTTTATACTTAATACTAAACACAAAAACTTTGTTATTTACTCTAATTCAATATTTTCTAACATTTTCTAATATTTAACTTTACTGTATCTTGTCAGTTCAACTTTTATACAACAATATGTATTTATTTTATAAGGGTGTTTGTTTATATGGATTTCTTAGAAATTAAAGGCGGCTGAAACCGCGGGGCACAGCTAGTTTTATATAAGCTTGACAAAATAAGCACTACAATGGAATTGTAAAATACATAAACCTGTTGAAATTTTTATCATGTGCTATATCGATTACTGAGATCGTCAGCCGTGTAATTAAAATGGAGCTAATTATAAACCCGCCGCGAGCTCCTCCAGCTCCACGGCGATTTATTTGGCTCATTGAGTTCGCTTATTAATATAACAACGCCGAAAGGTTTTTGGTTCTGATGCCGGTTTTCATTAACAAAAATAATAAAATGATTATCATAACAAGCTATACTATAGACTAGTCACACCATGTTACTTAAGTTACCTTAGTACGAATTCTAGTAAACTAAATCTCCTAAGGACTCCTTTTACAGGTTTAGTATTTTTTTACAAAATGAGAAATGTAGTTGTTTATCGAATAACAAGATCATCCATGAACCTGGGTAAGATTCATAACCACAAGCATTGTCATAATACGTGCGTTATACCGGGTAGGTCATATTACTAACGGAGCGAAGCAGTCATCAAAGCAATGAATTATAACTTACATAGATACTTCTAGTGACATCATACATCGTCGACGTACTTCGTGTTCCGTGCGGTGTGTAAGTGGCCGGGGGCCCAAGGACATCGCAGCTGTTTATCTCTGATGATGTCGAAGTCGATAATTATAAAAATAGTTGCACGTTTGCCCTTTGTACGATAAAAAAAGAAAAAAAAACATATTCGAAGTTGTAATTTCGATGTGCTCAAACGTGCTTTACGAGAACCATCGAGCAAGTATAAAACATTTCGTCTGCTTTACATTTCGACATTTTGTGACTGTCTTTAGAAGAATTTAATTAATTTAATGTTCTGTTCAGTGCAGAGATAGATACAAATAAATTAAATGGTATGTAAAAATGAAAATGGGTAGAGCTTACAACAAAGAATATATTATGTGTCATGTAAGAGGTAGTGCTACACTGCATGTATGCTTGCAGCCGAATTGAGCCGGCACGACCGGGGAGGTACCTCTCGCTTACACGAGACCGGCGTAAAGTGACAGCTGTGGTGTCGCGTTTCGTACGGTGTGTAGGTAGCCCTTGGCCGTGTGGGAGGAGAAAGGAGAGCAGCACATCTGTATAGCCTCTATGCGAATGTCTATTGGCGTCAGTACACATGAAAATGGCCCCAACTGCTCGTTTGCTCCCGTATACGTTTAAAAAATGTGTCGCAAACAAAAGGTTAGTTAAGTAATTAAAGCTTACGTATGACAGTTATAAAGTCGTGTTTCGTACAGCTTGTGAGAATCTGGTAGCCAATTCGGAGGACTATCCAGCCACCTGCTAGCGTAAAACAGGTAGGCTTTAAAACATTCGTAGTGCCGTAAAACGGGTGATTATTATTATAAATGTCGATTTTAATTATAATATTATGTTACTTACTGAAATAAGACGCTATATTTTATCGAGTGAAATAAATTTCTTCATAGCAGACAAGAGAAAATCTGAAACGCCGCATTGACGCAAGCCACAGAGATGGAATCTTAGTAAGTTATCGGCGGTATAAAATTCAGAAAGTTAAGAAAAAAGATGTATTTTTATATAGAATAAAGAGCACATACAAGTAGTGGCAGTCGGGTAAAAATTAAAGAGAGAGGTGACTATTTCTAAATAGAGAATGTGTCCAGGCATAGAACAACCATACTAGGGCATAATACCTACATATAAAGTATGATAAATCTAGACACAGTTTCATAAATTAGGTATTTATTGCAAAATCATTTGCCGAGGTAGTTGGACAGGTGTTATCATGAATATATATATAGCAAGCAGGGTTCGGTCGATCAGGTATTTAAAAATAGTTTGTATAGACAGCCCAAACAGTAGAAACATTTTAATTATATTAAAAATAGTCGGTAAACTAAAGTTAAAAGATGAGTGAGCGATATAATCTGAATACATTAAGTAAATGAAATAAATGAGTTTTCTGCTGGAGACGTAGTGACTCATATATTAATTACGATGAATGTAAATGAAGTGTACAGTGACGAACAAAATATTTGGATAAACATGACATTGTTTAAAATCACAGATTTATCATAAATAAATATATTATTGCACAATAGTACCTATGTATAAATTAAATTCTCAAGTATGTAACTCAAAACTCTGTGAACTTAGAATTTTGAGTGAACAAATTTTATTTTACTTAGCACTAAATCAGAGACTACTAGAAAGCTGTTATTTGGTATGCCTATATAGATTAATCATGGCAAAAGAGTGGTAGAAAAAATCGTGATTTTTTTTTTAGTAGCTCCCATACAAGTAAGATTCTTAAGCTTACTTATTATATCTTTTTCTCTGAAAAAAGTTTAAATTATATACAAGTTAAGAGTACCTAATGGTGCGTCGCAGTTGTGATCCATCCTTAGTTAATTGATAATTATCAGATGAGACAACTATCAAACTACATCATCTGGTGTATATTTATCTACTCCTATTAATATTATAAATACGAAAGTTTGTATGTTTGTTAGTTTGTTTGTAACTCCTTCACGCAAAAACTGCTGAACCGATTTTCATGAAATTTGGCACACACATAGAGAGTAAATTGAATTTACACATAGGATAGTTTTTATCTATATAAAAATGTTCTAATGGGATGCCATGGGATGATTTTATGTTTTACACGAGATCGAAATTTACGCGGATGAAACCGCGGGGCGCATAATATATTATTATTACTATTATTTTATATCTACTGTATTTAACATATTTAATTACGAAAAAGGAGTATATTGAAGGAGTAATCTTCAGTTGCGTGTTAGAAATGACACATTACTTTTGCGTTACCATTGGTCGATAGTTTATAAGTTAACTCGAATACCATAAAATGTGTGGTATGTTTCAATACAACTTATATATATAATTTTATTCATGTATGTATAAGGCATTAAAATTTCAAGTGAAACGTTTTCCATTAGAAGCTATTCCATTAGGAGATTATTTACACGCACGGCTAACATCTGATGGCGAAATAAATTTAGTGGAAAGTCACGGGCGCCATCGCAATGAGCGTGTACTTAATTTATATGGAGGGGAACATTACACGGGGATTTGCGCTCTACACTTTATCTTTGTATCTTTAAACCACGAAGTACGATTAACGCTGGTGTTGGCGTTGACTTCTCTTCATGTCGCATTGTTGTTAATCTAAATTATGTATAATTTGTCCTTGTATGTAAGTACTATTATTTATCATGCGTAGTGATGAAGTATGTATTCAAATACAAAAGTACTTGCCTATATGAAAAAGACGTTATCAGTAACCAAAATTATATACACCTATGTTACCTTTCTGGTGTAAAATAAAACCGGGTGTGGTGAAACTCAATTCTCGTACGCTGAACGACATCTTTTTCAGTGATCCTCAAATTGAAAAAAAAAACAAATAAACATACGCAACGTGTATTAAAATTGCTTTTGTTCTTCATTTTTTATTAGCAAACGAGCAGTTGAAGTTACTTTCATGAATACCAACACCATTGGCCCATTTTTTCTAATCTTTTTATAATTATTATGGAGCATTGAATAAATTTATTTTTATTATATTATAATATTGTCTGTCTTAGCGTAGCCTTATTATAATTTCGCTTCTGTGACTGGACAAAATCTTCTCGTAAATATTATACACCGATATACACCAACTTAACTTAAAATAAAAATATTTTGTGTTTGTTCAAGTAAACGTGGAAGCTTCGATTTATTTGAGAGCGAAGTGCAGTAAAGAGAAGAGTCCGATCGTTTACCGACAGGTGCTAGATTGTTTTTCAAGCCTCGCGGGATACCGAATTCTTTTGAACTCCAAAAGCGGAATTCTGACGGTGAAATACAATGCAATTTATTCCACTATTATTTTAATTTTGTATTTTTTAAATTTAACTCTAGAAAATATTAATATTAAATATAAATGTTATCCTTAATTTAATACATCTTCTTCCTCTTGTAACGTATTTAGTATCATTACATAGTATAAAACAAATCTTTAAAAATACGCAACAGATTTTGTACATGTTTTTTAATGTTCGATAGAAACTAGACTAAAGCATAGCTGACAATCCTTGAGATGTAATTCTATAATTATTTGGTGGTCTGAACAGTGCCCCCGTAGAAATAGAATAAGTATTTTTTTTAGTTCCACCGGTAAAAGACCTTTAAAATACATTTTATTAAAGGATTTCAGGTGTTTCTATTAAGCAAGTTGCTAAATAAATAAAATAATCTGTATTATTATATTATATATATTATCACACATATTATCACATTATATTAAATAATCAACTAATAATTATAATCGACGCAACTATCCCATTCTCTCAATACACGCTACAAGAATGGTGATCGTATCGTCATAGCACAAAAAATTGGTGTGATTTCAGATTCAGTCCAGATTTATAACATTATTCCAAAGTAATTTCCTAGGCTTATTTTTAGAAATAACTTTTTTCAGCGACTGTACTTCTCTTCAAACTGATTATCCCGGACACGCTTTAATTTTGAGGACGTACAGCAAACTGATCTCATCTCTGAACGAATTATTCCGCGTGGGCTCTTCGACTTTTTAGATTTGATCATTCATTTAAAGTATATTAGAAACCCATATCAGATTAGGTGTTCTTCCAAAGAAATATTGAGAAAAGTACAAGATAAAAAAAACCTTAAATATTACAACAGTTATTTTCTGGCATATAAATGACCGCAAAGCCCACTTGCTTTATATTTCATACCATTATACGTAACACATTCAACTCAAATACACTCAATGGTTTATACAGACCGATGATGGTGATGACAATATAACAATTATTAAAATACTGTTATAATTAGTGTGTAGTATTTTATGATAACAAAATAATTTTTCTTTAGAATTTTTGTGTGTATATCAGGAACATCATTAGGAATATGATATCGAATTTATTATTTTTTCTCGGTATTTTAGTATCAGTTACATTTTAGGTTACAAATTTACATATGATATTAGATATATGTTTATCTCATTATAAATCTAATATCATACCAAAGGTTGAACGAGTTCCCTTTGAGGCGCTATATTTTGTACTGGCTACGAGAAATAAAGGTTACACAAGATACAATACAATTTATTGTAGAAATCACCTGATGTTCAATATTCAGTTAGCGATGTGGTTTTAGAGACTTAATAATTACTTGTTCTGTAATAAACTCAAAAAGTTATGAGGTTAACATGTACGGCGTCATGCTAGCATCATCAAAGCACTTCTCACTGTTCGGTGACACTTATGTATACTTCATTGAATATTTTAATTCTTAATAATAAAATGAAGCTAAGAGGTGAACGAGCAGTCGCAACGCCAACAGATATAGGCAACACCAGGGGTGTATATCAAATCCTATAAATGACTACATTTGTCACACTTCACCTGATCACTCATGCACACTCTACATTATATCTCAGTGAGACTCAGCTCACGCGTGAATTCCCCGGCGTCTGAAGACGAGCTCGCGTTAACGAGTGCGGTGTTCACTTGAGTGAGTTTTAATTACTAAGTTTATATACAGTTTAGTTCAGTCTGACATATCTGAACTTTCATTATACAGAGGTTGATAAAACGCAATATGATGCATCTTAGTATTTTATTACTATAATATTATTTCACATATTTTTTGACTTGCAAAAAATACCAGGCTAGCATAACCAGAAAAGTGAGGTTACTTTATGATCTATCATATTATGTTGTAAGTGTAGCGTGATGACTATGATGTAGCTTTTTTAATTTTATTTGTTATTAACACAGAAGATACAATATTAAATTTAATTAATACATAATAGCATCAAAAAAACCACTAACATTTAAACATGTGCTATAGATTTACACAAGACATGTTTACGGTATGTAATATTAATTACTGATTGGTGACAATTTGCTTTTTAATTATTTTTCATGCATATGTATTATGATTTTCATAAATATACATTTTCATTATATTTTATATAACTAGACGAGCATGTTTTTGAAAATTAAATGTTTATTTACGGAGGTGAGGTGAAGGAAAGCGACGTTATTGCAAAACGGTTATTCACGTAAATATTGTTTTTTTTATTCGTTCGGCCGTCACCATGGCGCTCCGTTTATTCCCTGTACTACACCATGCTTTATGTAAATAATCTTAATTTTAACAAAACATTCTTTATCTCCAATATAAATATTTTCTTAGAAATTAATTTAAGCCGCTTTGATATAAAGTAGCCAAATGGCATAAAACGGAGCCCTTATAGATTCCTGTCCATCTGTCTGTGTCTGCCCGTCCGTCCGTCCGTCCATCCGTCCGTATGTCAGATGTCAATGAATTTTATGGAATATAACTTCAGTAGCAAACACCAGAGCTTTAGTTCCGTCTAGGATATTATTTTTAAAAACACTGGTAAAAACTAGATGTTGTAAGAAAATGGCTCCAGCTGCTCGTTTGCCCTCTTATACCATAAAAAAAAGAATTATTTTCAGATCTAAATGATATTCAGTTTAATTTGCTGATTCCAACGCCAGTAAGCATGACAATAACGCTCGTGAAATTACTTCATCTATGACATATTTTTTGCAGTTCATATCTTAAAACAACATGTTATAGGGGGGGCAAACGAGCAATCGTAACCATTTTCATAACTACCGATGACGCCCATAGACATCCACATGGGGCTATACAGACTCGCTGCTTTCCTTTCTCCTCCCACCTCCATGGTCCACCGGCTACTTACACACAGCACGAAACGTGGCAGCTGTCGTGACAGCACGGCTGTCACATTACGCCGGTCTCGTGTAAGCGAGATATTAGACATGAATTCATTTTATTCATATTCTACCAGGGCATAGAGGTTTATTTCCATTTGCGATATTTTAAAAACATTTTTAAGCTAAGAGTTGAAGCCAGACTGGATTATAGCGTAAGCAGAACATTTATATTCGGAAATCGGATGGTACTTGTTGAAATCGTTAAGCGTTATTGGTAAAATAGTAAAGGCTTTCTGTGTAATTAATGTAGAACCCGACTAACGTAATATTTATTTAAAATATTTCAATTCAGTTACCGGTAAACGGTTGAAATAATTAGAAACTTATAGAACATTAATAGTGTCATATTATTATTACTGTGAAAAAAAAATGACAATTGTTATTCTTTTATTTCTCTGACTATGGAAAGTTATAGTAATATCTTTTAACAGAGAATTGAATACAGGATGGTATTTGACAGTGATAATATTATGGACCTTTTTGCTATAATATCAGGGGTCCGGAGGAGTGTCACAAATATTTTATTCCCAGTACTGAACTTGAATCTCAATTGAGAAACCAATGGACCCCAAACTTTATAGTATGGAATTTCTTACACGGAAATTACTTTTATAGCTCAGTCGCTTATCGCATTAACATCATTCTTAATAAGGGGGATCACACGCGGCACGTGGTTGGCGATGAGGCGGATCTCAAGTTACATTGGCTCTATGAAATCCGTTGATACCTAATATCAACGGATTTCATGTACACGTACACCGCCAGACCGCGCGGAGAGGCGGTGCCTTACACACAGGCAACAGCGTAACCGCGCGGATCAAGAATTTCAATTTAAAAAAAATTAGGTATCAACGGATTTCATAGAGCTCAATGTAACTTGAGATCCGCCTCAGATCCGCCTCACCGCCAACCGCGTGCCGTGTGTGACCCGCCTAATGTCTGACCCGCCAGAGATTGTGAGATTCTAATAATCCCGATATAAGGTTATTAAGATTTTTTTCATTTATTTATAAATTTTATTAATAAGTTTTAGTAAGGGTGTTATAATATTTGTTTAATATATTTTATATTTTGGTTTTCCAATGAGTTTTTTTTTCTTTCTGTGATACAAGTTACTACAGTACTATATCTAATACTTGTTAGAGACTTTCGCGTTTGTTAACATTTTTTAGTTACTTTACGGGTTTTAACACAATAAAATATTTATTTAAGGTACGAGTTTACGAGCCGAGTTTTAGCGCGTGACCACGGCTGGGGTAACCCGACCGAAACGTAGAGAAAAGGTAAGGTTGCTAGTACCTTTAATAAATATATCACATGTTAAAACCCGTAAAGTAACTAAAATTAGTAATATTTCTATTGAAAAATCAAAAATTCTCTATTGAAAAAACTTATCTAAAAGCTTCTGACTTCCAAATAATAAAGTGTATTATATTATAATTAATAACCATATAATATTAAAACAGGATAATCCTTCACCCGGGGCTGTATGTTTGTATGAAAATGTAGTGTTTAAACAGAAGGTATTACAAAAGGTTGTTAAACAACAAAAACTTCAGCCCCTGGCAAGTAACTAATAATATGAAGGTTTAGTTTTGTACAAAAATCAATTCGCCACACCTGAAAAGAGTAAGACAGAAGTGTTCAACAAACTCAAGATTATTTATTTAAGACCGATCGTCTTTCAAAATACATTTCAAGTCAGGGATCTCTAGATCCTTTTCAATAAATCACAAATTATTTTAATTTTAAAACTTGATGACATTATATTTATGTGAGTCAATTTAAATTAAAAAATACTCAGCTGTGTGTCATCCTATCCTCGTTTCTATAAGTTTGAATAAATCACCCGTATTCAATTTAGGTCAGAATATATGATAAATTCTAAACATAACAGCTATTTTGATGATGTTACCGCTACCTGCATCAATGATACTGTGTTGAATATATTGATAATTGAGCGAAAAACTCCTACTATATGTTCATCTATCTAAGCAGATGATGTGCTGTGGCGCTGAGTCGCCGACACCTCGACAAGTTGATATAATCCGAGCCTTATTGGATGAGAGCGCCTTATGTACACTCGCGCTCGCACGAGATATAAAGCAAATTATTTTTTTAAACCTCTAATAAATCACTGAAATTAACACAGAAAATTGTCATATTTCGATAACATAAATGGAATAAAATTACATAGTAACATAAGTGTAAATTTTAGGTATTGGTATATATTTCTTTTTTATTTAGAAAACGCACTGTGTAATCAAACAAAATTAGATATAATTAATTCCATTTGAAATTTGAATGTTTATTTCAGAGTTTGCTTTTTTATAATTTTCATACTTAAAAATAATTCTAAGAAGTAGTTGGTCCCTTTTTCTCAAGAGGCAGTCCCTTTCCAATTGAAGTCGAATTCCGTGGCTCACCTCTACTAGCGAGCCTTTTCTAAACCGCATTTGAATAAATGATCTTGATTTTGGCTTTATGATAGCCGAGGAGCTACTCCTGCTGTGAAGCTGCTGGTGATAAAGGACACTAGCAGTGAATATTATTAAATATATAAATACATTATACATAGGATTTTCAAAGCTTTACTCTCGAGTTTTGTGCGACTTGTGAGTTTCCGGTAATCCTCTTGAGAGAACGAGAGAAATATACTAGCATTATTCAGGTGTCTATGGGTGTTGGTAGTTGTCGAACGGCTTCGACGGGAGTTATTTTTGAGAGACTTAAAGACAATAAATGTTGCGTATGTATATTTGTAAAGAATTACAATAAAAAAGAAATCTTCTCATCAGGACATTAGTATAGAATAGAATAGAAATATGAGAATTAGAGACGTTAATACACGTCAATAACAATTACAATACAAATTTTAAAAAATATATCACATAATATTATTATAATAAATAAAAAAACATAATCTGTGACGTAATCTAATAGAAAAAAAAAGAAACAATCAACGAACTATAGCTAAAATCATAAAAATTTTAAAGTTAAATTTGTAATACATACTCAAATAATAAATAATTAAATGTATACCATTATTAAGTACTCTTTATATAAAGAAATACAGAGAACAGAGAGCTTCTCTGTCTCTTTTATGTCAACAACTCAATACCTCATTCGCATATGTGATTCAGAATGAATCTGTATAGCCTCTATGCTCTATGTTTGCGGGCGTCGGTAGTCATGAAAATGGCTCCGACTGCTCGTTTGCCCTCCTACTATACCATAAGAAAATGAGTGTTAACAATTTAATCAATTGGAATCCACGATAAAATACTATGAGTCTTCTATTTAAAAATTCCATATTTATAGCTGAGAGTGCTTTTCCGCTGACTGTACGTCTGTTCACACTGATTATCTCACCCGCTCTGTTTCTAAGGACGTACTATGGATCTCATGTGGAGAAATTAAACGGCTTCGGACGAGGAGTCCGAAGCCTCTTTTCATTCGATTTGACCATTTTTGTAAACAGTATTAGGGATTCTATATAATTTGGTGGTTATTAAAAGAAAATATTAAGGTATTATTGTAGTTTTCATTCTGGACTTTTTTTATGATATTGGGTGTCTAACGAGCAGTTGGAGACATTTTCATGGCTATCGACGCTCATAGACATCCGCATAGATGCTATACAGATGCGCTGCCCTCCTTTCTTCTCCCACCTTTATGGGCCACCGGCTACTTACACACCGAACGAAATGTGACTGCACAGCTGTCACTTTACGCCGGTCTCGTGTAAGTCCTTCCCCGATCGTACCGGCGCAATTCGGCTGCATACAAGCATGCGGTGCGGCACTACCTCTTACTAATTAATTATTTATAATTCATTTAGAGAGGAAATGTAAGATTATAAAATGTATAAATATGACTGATAAAGTAATCGCTATATTTTATCGATTTAAACAATTTCTCAGCATCGAATGTTTTAAAATACTTTTAACACCGAGCTTTTCTGTAAGAGATGCTGTTGTTGGAAATTACATCTGAATCGGGCCAGCACGATCTACACAAATACCCCGCGAGCGACCTTCTCTATAGATACTAGCCAACAACGCAGAAAGATGGTCACTGTCTATATCCTCGTTCCCTCAGGAACTCGGACCCGTAACATCACAATTACTGCAGTTGAACATTTCTGCACTAGATTTGTAAGCCAGTCCTAATTTCATATACAATGAGCGGCACAGTAAATTTCCCGAGTTTGCTGCGTTTAATTTAAATAAAATTAGGTAAACTCTAAACTGTTGAGGCTCTTGTGATAAATTTGCCTCGGACCGACGAGTCATGGGCTTTGTCAACGTTGAATTGTTCCTTTCATTGAGATCTGCTTGTTGCCATCGAGTCGGGAGCCTTCACAGTGGATGCGGTACAAGTACAGTACAGTTTTATTTGTAATATTTCACTTAGTTGTGACTCATAATCGTAATTCTGATCAGTTACACGCTTTGCGTTACCGGAAATAATATCCTATGTTACTCCAACATCAGTCCCGTGCCGAGCAAGTGAAGATGTTTTTTCACATTTTAAAAAGTTTACTTTAATTAATAAAACTAATACTAGGTACCAAAAATACGAAATATAATAATAATTATTTTGCCGCTGATATTCATTCTTCTGTATATTAGTCTACATAACATA
>LUGF01033054.1:244793-264654 GCA_001625245.1 Calycopis cecrops | reverse complement strand
CTACTATACCATAAGAAAATGAGTGTTAACAATTTAATCAATTGGAATCCACGATAAAATACTATGAGTCTTCTATTTAAAAATTCCATATTTATAGCTGAGAGTGCTTTTCCGCTGGCTGTACGCCTCTTCACACTGATTATCTCACCCGCTCTGTTTCTAAGGACGTACTATGATCTCATGTGGAGAAATTAAACGGCTTCGGACGAGGAGTCCGAAGCCTCTTTTCATTCGATTTGACCATTTTTGTAAACAGTATTAGGGATTCTATATAATTTGGTGTTTATTAAAAGAAAATATTAAGGTATTATTGTAGTTTTCATTCTGGACTTTTTTTATGATATTGGGTGTCTAACGAGCAGTTGGAGCCATTTTCATGGCTATCGACGCTCATAGACATCCGCATAGATGCTATACAGATGCGCTGCCCTCCTTTCTTCTCCCACCTTTATGGGCCACCGGCTACTTACACACCGCACGAAATTTGACTGCACAGCTGTCACTTTACGCCGGTCTCGTGTAAGTCCTTCCCCGATCGTACAGGCGCAATTCGGCTGCATACCTACTAATCAATTATTTGTAATGCATTTAGAGAGGAAATGTAAGATCATAAAATGTATAAATATGACAGATAAAGAAATAGCTATATTTTATCGTTTAAAACAATTTCTCATTTTCGAATGTTTTACAATCTACATCTCGGGTTCTAAATGAGCTAGCGATACGAATCAAATGGCTTATATACAACCCTAAAGTAGGTGTACCGTAAAGGGTACAGTAGGTCCAAGCAAGTGGAAAAATAATTTTGGCGGAACAAATTAGCAACAAAATAAGCCGTTTGCTTCGTATCGCTAGCTCATTTAGAACCCGAGATGTGGATTGTGGTTTTGCTGGCGTAATATTACGCTAGCAAAACCGCGTTTTTTTAGGAGAACTAGAGGAGCAACAAAATTAATTTTTGCGGTACAAATTAGTAACAAATTAGCAACGAAATACTACCTACTCTCGGTTTCCGCCTTATGAAATGGTTTTGCTAGCGTAATATTACGCTAGCAAAACCGCGTTTTTAGGCAAACTAGTTTAGCAACAAAATTAACTCTTGCGGTACAAATTAGCAACAAATTAGCATCAAAATACTAGCTACTCCCGGTTGCCGCCTTATGAAATGGTTTTGCTGACGTAATAGACCTCTAAACAATACCTCATGAGCGGCCATCTCTATAGATACTAGCCAACGACGCAGAAAGAAGGTCACTGTTTATATCCTCATTCCCTCAGAAACTCGGACCCGGAACATCACCACTGCGGTTGAACATTTCTCCACTAGATCCGTAAGCCAGTCCTAATTTCATATACAATGAGCGCAACAGTAAAGTTCCCGAGTTTGCTGCGTATAATTTAAATAAAATTAGGTAAACTCTAAACTGTTGAGGTTATTGTCATATATTTCCCTCGGACCGACGAGTCATGAGCTTTGTAAACGTTGAATTGTTCCTTTCATTGAGATCTGCTTGTTGCCAGCGAGTCGGGAGCCTTCACAGTGGATGCGGTACGAGTACAGTACAGTTTTATTTGTAATGTTTCACTTAGTTCTGACTCATAATCGTAATTCTGATCAGTTACACGCTTTGCGTTACCGGAAATAATATCCTATGTTACTCCAACATCAGTCCCGTGCCGAGCAAGTGAAGATGTTTTTTCACATTTTAAAAAGTTTACTTTAATTAATAAAACTAATACTAGGTACCAAAAATACGAAATATAATAATAATTATTTTGCCGCTGATATTCATTCTTCTGTATATTAGTCTACATAACAGATACGTTGTTTATATATGCTTAAAAATCTCGAAATATACCACAGCCTAAGAATATATTATCTACCTGAGCCGCTTATAATATAACGAAAGGAACACGTGCCTAATGCCACGGCACCTCAAACTCCCACACTTCGAACATTTTCGGATAATTAATCGACTAAGCTGCGACTCTAATTCCCTTTGCGGTTATCGAAATGGAAGACGAAATTCTACATTTCTTTGATAGCGTTATATCATAGCGATCGATAGCGTTATGTAAATTGGTAAAATAAAACATTGATATATTGTTTTATTTTAGACCTAGAACCAGTTGGGCCGACGACATAATAGAAACTGCAGGAAAACAATGGAAGACTATAGCTACCGATAGAGACACTTGGGCATCTCTGGAGTAGGCCTTCACCCTAAAAAGAGGGGTCCACGTTTAGCTCAAACATATTACTTTAATAAGTTAATTACTTTTTATGGTTTCTTTTTTTTGAAATGCTCGAATTACCTATATATATAAAATTCTTTTTTTATATTTGAAACCACTGTAAAAAAAAACCATGTATAGCAAGTGAAATAAAAAGGCATTTTATTTTATTTTATTTATTATTTATTATATTGTTATATGTCTTTGTTTTACTTTAGATTGTTTCAATGGTAGTAGTAAACCCCACTTTGAAAGCCTCCTGTAGCATTGGTAGATTGGATAAAAAGAGCCTCAAGAAGTAGTTTTACATAACGGCCCGAAGGTTTTCCCTATTCAAATGATATTGGCAATAAATCTGAACCCTTAAAATTATTAAGGATAGGAGGCTCAGATTGAGAATGACGAACAGCCAATTTTAATTTTTTGTTAGTTTTTTGTCTAATAAACATATTCATGCTCTAAAACGTTGTCGGTGGAGGTGTAAGTACAACAAGTCAAGAATCGGAAGCACACAAGCAAAACGAAGATATAAATGGTCAGAATAAATGTAGTTGGTTACAACTGGAAACTGGAACTGAAAAGGTGAAATGCAAAGACGAACATTTTCCAACGCCCAGTCATAATGGGGACTCACAAATTTCGTGAGGCCACTACAGCGGCAAAATAATACTACCTAATAATGTTTTTTTCAGATGATCTTGAGATAATTATTTAAATCAGCGCCCACGATCGCTGTATCATGTTAAAGCAAATAGTAAGTGGTAGGAAAAGTCACAGAAAATAGCAATAGTTTTATTTAAAAAAGTATATTGGAGTTGTTCGACTCGAGTTCTGTAAATAATACGCTGAAATAGATTTATTGCGAAATACAAGACGTGAAAAAGAGGAATATTTCTTTGAATGAGACCCGCTCCGTTATTGGAACAAGGCAAATGTTATTTATTACACAGTTTGTAAATTATTACCTAGTGCTTTATTTATTTGGATGGCTGGAAACGGACGTTTTTGTTTTTCGTGTGATACCGCTTAAATGGACCGAAACGAGCTATGAATAAATAAGAAAAATATTTTTACTTGTCTATCAAGACACAAGTGAAAATATTTTTTTATGGTATAGGGAGGCAAACGAGCAGACGGAGTTTCATGACTATCGACGCCCATAATTACCCGTATAGAGGCTATACAGATGCGCTGCCCTCCTTTCTTCTCCCACCTCCATGGGCCACCGGCTACTTACACACCGCACGAAACGAGACAGTATATCTGTCACTTTACGCCGGTCACGTGTAAGCGAGAGGTACCTCCCCGGTCGTGCTGGCACAATTCTACTGCATGCAAGCATGCAGTGTTGCACTACCTCTTCCTAAAAGTATACGTAGGTTATATAAAGAACAATAAAATACGCTATAAAAATCTATGCACATATTTGAACACGAGTCCAAACTCACCTACTAACTCCCTCAAGAACATTATACGAAACTCTCAGTAACAGTTTCTTCACTTCTTTGTTGAATTTGATACTTCGAAGTAGTTAGTAGTACTCGTAGTAGGATATACTGTAGTAACACAGTAGATTATGTTACCTACATAATCTTGTTCAGCACTCACATTCGAATAAGAAACCAAAATGATCGTTTACAAACACATTAACTATATCCTGTTTTAAGTATTACATAATAACGAATGGAGTATATTCATCATTATATTATTACGACCATGTTTAAAGCTCCCTACATACGAGACACCACGCACCCGACGGACCAGAAACTCTTAAAGCGTACGAAAAACGACACGTTGCGTTGTTACGTTCGTTCTGGCTCTTCTATAATAATAAAAATGTACTGACTTGCTCGACTCTATGTCGCCGGTTAATTACTGTACAAGAAATTGCACTCGGTACAAATGGATTCAAACGCTTAGGTCGTCCTGTGTGTAGGTGGCTTTATATTTCGATTATTTTCTTATTTATATTTCGATACAAAAGAATATCAATTTGTTTCTCCTTATATTGTGTATTGGGATAATGGAAAGCTAAGAAACTAATCACGGATTCATTTCGATGTTCATGAATATTATATTGTATTTGTAATTGAGAACAATCTGAGATTATATTAAATTCTGGATCGACTTATAAAGTCTTATAAGACCCTTTATATTTTTTTATATATTCGTAAATGTATATAAAAATTTGATTGTTAATAGAGTAGTTAGAGGATTTAACATATTAAACGTATAACCCAGACAAAATGAGGTTGATTTAGCTCCTACTAAGTACTTTCATGATATTTGAAAAACATATAGGTAATTTAATATAATGTCTCTCTGTTACGTAGTTAATAATGTACATCTATTACTTGTTATTCTTTACGTTTAAGCGCTGTTTGAAGATGTTAAAGAATCTGTTAAATGGCATCAATAAATTTATAATAATAATTAGTGGGCTAACGTGATGTCTCCACACACCGTAAGGACAGCCCAGCCCTGTGGGAAATACCGAAAGGACTTAAGTTTACAACCTCATATTGCCTGACATCGGAAATATATTATATTTTTGTATAAGTATTTTGAAAAATATAATATACTAGCTTCCGCCCGCGGCTTCGCCCGCGTGGATTTCGGATTTCAAAAATGGTGTTGTTATTATTATATATAATCTAATATTATACTGAAATATATATTATATTAAATATCGTATTGTATGAAACAATAAATCGCTTTGAGAATCGAATTTGTCTCCGCGTATTTTAGACGCTTTAGATATTCCGTTTAAGTTAATCTTATCGTGATAATACCTTTTAATCTATTCGTCCAAATTACTTAGTGTAAAAGACAAAGTTTATCTACATTATATACGTAAAGTGACAGATGTATCAATTTTCATAAGAGTTCGATAGATATTCTAAAATGTGCATCGTTAAAAAATATCCAATTTAATTGAATGTTTGGTTCACTATTTTGGTCATAGTGACTTACACATTAAAGATAGATATATGCTGTTGCGGACTTTTATTTAGAACTATTTAAGATAAATAATCCTACAGTAATTGTCTTTGTGTAACTCCAACGATAAGGCAGCGCACGCCAATATTGCTCTCAGGGGGCTGATTTTTTTCCGACTTACTTGACAGTTATCATTATATTATAACCAAATTATAAAAAAATCCCTATAAATTTAAACTTATTATGTTATTCTGATATAAAAGCTATATTACTGTAAAGTTTCATGAAAATCCGTTCAGTAGTTTTTGTGTGAAAGAGTAATAAACACACTCACACACTTTCGCATTTATAATATTAGTTGGATGTATATCCGTAATATTTCATTTTTGCTATAGCTGCTACGACTACCAAACACACAATATATGACTAGTTTTGTTTCTTATGTTACCACTACATAGTATAAGACAAATTCGCTTTCTGCCGTCTGTGTGTCTGCATGCTTAGATTTTTAAAATTACGCAACAGATTTTTATGGGATTTTTTAAATAGATAGAGTGATTCAAGAGGAAGGATAGTATGTCTAATAATTTCATTTTTGAAGTCCGAAATCAACTCAGATGAAGCTGCGGGCGAAAGCTAGTTTTCGGTACAAAATACATTTCGACAGTATTCAATTTACATATTGGCGTAATTGAAGTGTAAAAATAACAAGTCGGTTTGCTGCGAACAAACAAAATGTTGATGAAAATAAACCGTGCCGAAAAGAGAAATTGTAATCCATTACAAGGACTTGAAATAACATTCCCATATTGAAATAATATTTTTTTATAGTATATGGGGGCAAACGAGCAGTCGGAGGCTATACAGATGCGTTGCTATCCGTCCTCTCTCCCACATGAGCCACCGGCTACTTACTATACATCGCACGAAACGCGACAGCACAGCTGTCACTTTACGCAGGTGTCGCGAAACAAGTGGCACCCGCCTCGCCCCGGTAGTGCCGGCGCAATTCGGCTGCATGCATACATGTAGCGTGGCACTACCTCTTGCCAAATTGTTTTTGTATACTTGTTCGAGACTTTCGCGTTTGTTACGCATTTTGTTGATACTTTACGGTTTCAAATTATCCACATCATGGAATCCAGTGATAATCAAAATTAAGCCGCGGGATTTACCGTCAGATCAAACTGCGGACACTGTGAGTTGTGTGTGCCGAATGTTCAATAGTAATAAGACAAAGTGAGGGTAGATGCGCCTATTTTCTCATTATTTATGTAAACGCTCTACCCCGTTTCGAGACTGACTCTCACGTCACAGCAGCTGTCAACACTTCACGTCAGTCGACTCGTGACCACGGCTGGTGTAACTCGGCCGAAACATCGAGTAAAAAGTATTAGTTTTCGCCTGTACATTTTATAAATGTTTTTAAAGAATCTACAAAAGGTATCTTGTATTAAAATTTCATTGAAATTATTCTTAAAAATAATAATAAATTCCTTTTTCAAATACTTCTATTATTTATAACATTGATGTAGCTTATGATAATGAAGATTTTCGCATAAAGGAAAGAAGATTTAATAATAATTATGCCGATTACAAAAATATAAAATCCGTGAAAGGAACTTGACGGTTTCACATCAAAGTAAAGAGAATTGTTCATGTTGGCTTTCAATTTAGTCGTAAGCTAATTATAGTACCCTCGTGATCTCCAGCTTTAATGAAAAAATAATATCTTGTTCCTTTCAATATTGAAAAAGATACCCTATAATTTTAATAAAACCATTTAATAAAATTGGCATTTAAAAAAATTGATTGGCAGACCGATATGAAGAAATACGTACCTATGTGTATTGTATGCATGTAATTTGGTGAGGATGTGTCCATCTTGAGAGTATACCCTTCGAAACTCTCTCTCCCTCTCTCCGAATCACTGACAAATAGCCAGATAGCAATAAAGCCTTGTATATTGTAAGTTAATATTATCATCGATTAATCTCTTTAGGCTTATTAGTTATATTATTACTTATGTTTATAGTACCTAAAATCTTGTTATAAGTTTACCCTCTTCGCTCAATCACTACATAGTATAAAACAAAGTCTCTTTCCGCCGTCTGTATCTGTATGCTTCGATATTTAATATTACGCAAACTATTTTGATGGAGTTTTTTTAATAGATAAAGTTATTCAAGAGAAAGGTTTATATTATGAATAATAATTCCATTTTTAAGTCTTAAATCAACGTGGGCGAAGCTGCGGGCTCAAGCTAGTTGTTCTTTATATAAAGTACAATTAACGAACCGCTTTAGACAATTTTACTGTTATTATGTGATCTGTCTCTTCAATATGAGGCGAAGAAGATAACCTCTTTACTATCCTACTCTATTTGTCTAGGCCTGATCTTTACAAGCTGCTCTCAGTTCAACTAGGGCTAATTGGACGGATGTTACATGTCATTGCTTTATAAAGAAATTATATCCTCTTAGTTAAAAATAAACTCACATTAAATAAAAGGTTTGGTAAAAGGCTCTGCCAATCTGCATGCATGCAAGCAGCCGAATTGGCACGGTAGGGGAGGTACCTCTAGCTGACACGACACTGTGCTGTCGCGTTTCGTGAGGTATGTAATTAACCGGTGGCCCATGTACTCTTACATGGGATGGAATGGCATGGAAGTAGGATGGAATGTAATGCATCTGTATAGCCTCTGTGCGTATGGATGTCCATGGGCGTCGGCAGTCAAGACTATGGCTTTGACCGCTCGTTTGCCGTGCTGATGGTTTTTTTTATAAAAAATGTGATGTGGCTCACATAGACTGTGATAACTAGATCGGAACATTGACGCCGGAAAGGGATCCAGCGCAATATCCTTTTATGGCTGCCTACGTGTTTCCGCTACACCGATTATTCTGTTCAATTGAATGCAAACAATTACAAATGTCAAATAAATCATAACAACCATAGATAAATGATAATCCAAATGCAAATCTAAACGGAAAATGCAAAACCAATTTCCTTGTTGTAGATGTTCATATTCATACTTACTTAACGAGTAGAGACCGTACATATACGCCAAATATGGCGTTCTCTCTATTTAAAAGCTAATAGCGTTAACGTTAATCCTATTAATATTATAAATGCGAAAGTTTGTTTACTCCTTCACGCAAAAACTGACGAACCTATTTTTATAAAATTTGGCACACACATAGAGGGTAACTTGGATTTACACATAGAATAGTTTTTATCCCTAAAAAAGATCTTATGGGATGCCATGGGGTGATTTTCCACGGTATCTAAATAGACGTAGATGAAGCCTCGGGGCGCAGCTAGTAGTATTTAAAACGGAGTGTTGGACGGCCTCTAACCCGGTGGACTGACGACTTGGTCAAGGTGGCGAAGAGCTACTGCATGCAAATGACTCGTGACCGTCACCTTTGGCGCTCTATAGGGGAGGTTTATGTCCAGCAGTGGACTCCACCGGCTGAAGATGATGATATGGCGTTCTTTAGAACTTAACTTTTTTATGGTATAAGGAGGCAAACGCAGTCGGAACCATTTTCATTACTACCGACACCTAGAGGAATCCGCATAGAGGCCATACAGATGCGCGGCCCTCCTTTCTCCTCCCACCTCCATGGGCAAACTCTATTCTATAAGAATTTAAATTTTATTCTCAAAATATTCACTAGCTTTATTATAATTTATACATATATTCAGGATATGTACAATTACAGCTTTATTATAAGTTTGTTTCGATCTGCGCGCTTACTCTTGACAGTCAATCTATTTGAAATTAAGAATTGGGTTCCAGAAGTTGTCTGTCGGTACTATTGAATGCACAACTAGAGCACTATTTCACTAAATATACATGTGACACAGATGGTGGTATCTGTGGGCACGGTGGTGCCACAGCCAAGACGATCCAAGAGAAGCAATGCCAACCTTTACTGGATAATAATAATAATAATAATAATAATATCAGTGGACTTTACACACCACGTTAGTCTAGCCCCGTGCTAAGTACCGTAAGGACTTGTGTTACGGGTACTAGACAACGGAAATATATTTAATATGTTTTATAAATTTAAGAAATTTCATATATTTAAGATTTTTATTATAGAAATACATATAATACATAGATATCCATGACCTAGGCGGGATTCGAACCCGCGACCCCTGGCGCTACATGCTCAGCTTATCCGAGCCCTGTACCACGGCGCCAGCCTGGTCGCCATGTGTTTCGTCGTTTTTTTGAACCATTATAGAGTGGGTTTACGATGAACCAGATAGTTGAACCAGTAGTTCAAATTATCAGGATATTAGTCAATAATATACTAATTAAACATACAAAGTTTCAACTGAATAACTTTAATAGTCTAGATTTTAATTTATAAATCATAATATTTGGCTACTTCCTGAAGTGTTGAAAGCAGAATTATGATAGTAGAGTAATAATATAAAGAAATAAATAATATAGAGTAGTAAATATCTAAGTATTCGCATAACCTCCTCGACGGTAGCAAAACGACGTAGCCATACATTCTTACTGATATGCTGAATTTGTGAAATTCGGATCGGTAGAGCAAGGCCGTGTAGATTCAGAAGCTTGGCTCTACACAAGATCTGATATCTTTTTCACAATGCAAAACTTATGTGGTCGTCTTGGCAACATTTAACAAGAAATGTTTTTTGGTGGGATTATATTTCTCACGTACTTACTAAATGAGCGGCAATGCGATGATGACACTTTTGTTAGTTATTTTTACGTTCTATAAATTAATATTAAAATAGTTTTGCCACTCTATTTCACTGCTCACTAATAAATCAGACATTGTCTGCTGAAACTACAAAAGTAATATAGAAGTTGAGCTTCCAACGCAAAGTTTCACCGATTAAATAAATAATACCAAAGTTAGTTTCTAAGTTCATTTAAAGGTTGAGCTGGCCTTGAACTACCACTTTGTTATAGTTGTCTGTTAAATATAATAACGTCGTCATTTAATACATCAAAATGAATATTCTAAGATGCATTTTAAGTATTGTTATGAGTACATGTTTTGACGTGATTAGTTTACCATGGGGATGAAGATTTTATAATCACTTATCTACTACGGCACTTTATGGGTTTTAGCACGGTAAAATTGTTTATTTAAGGTACTAGCGGAAACATATACCTTTGCTCGACGTTTCGGCCTGATTACACCAACATGTCATATGTCATGAGCGTCATGAGCCGCTTACACAGCTCCTGTGAAGCTAGACTCTAAGCGCATCTACCCTCACTTTGTCCGATTCATGTTGCCGATGAAAATTGATAGAAACTGTCATCCGGCCGTGTTGGCCCAAACCGGCTGCTACGCAGCATGGCCCTACCTTACTTATTTTATGATATTCATATAATACATTTAGCCATTACGAGTCAGTAAATTGTTTTCAATAAGTTCAGACGGTCAAACTTTTTTAAACAGTTAAGTGATAAAACGTGGCACAAAAATACAATACAAGCGGGCGTGACCCGCGTACTGATATCGTAGCTTTTAGCAGCATTATAATTTCGTAGCGCTCGTAGCTAGCGTTCCTAGCGTCGTTCCACATTACCTCAAATCGGACGCGACTATCCTTATTTATCAAAACCTAGAAAAAAAATATAATTAGAGTAAGCAAGGATATATGAACTCCCAGATTAAGGGTAAATTGCGTCCTGCTTCCGGGGTTCTTTTCAAATCCAATGATTACAATGATGCGTATATGTTAATATTAAAGATTTATACATCATGTAGAAACCCGATTATCTCAAGCGTTTATTTTACAACGAAAATATATTATGACTAAAAAGAATATTTAAGATTTATAAATTTACACAGCAGCAGACATATAAGTCTATAGATATATTTATTTTATTGATAGTATAAAAATTATATATTATTTGCGTAAATTAACAGTATAATACAAAAATTAGTTTCAAATTACTCGGATGTGGCAAGCTAAAACCAATGTCATGGTTTAAGTCCTTATGTTAGTGTTTTATTGCAAAGGAAGTGAACGAGCGTACAAATTATCTTATTTCTCACATAATTTGTTTATGAAATCAAAGTAAGTTATGATAACAATTTAATAGAAAAATTACCATGAAGTTTCTTTAGCACAGTCATAATTGGTTTATAATGAAAGCGAGTTAAGACATGGATCAAATTTATTATTAAACGTGAATTTGATTGGAGTTGTAATTAACTGGAGTAAATTGAAGCCTGCAAACTTTTGTAACATTAATGCGTCACATTACGCGCCTCAAGTTTGTAACAAATAACATTTAAATTAGCGCGAATCAACAAAGTTAGACTTAGGAAACCTCGTAACGAAACACTTGCGCTACACAAGTCCATGTGATTTGAAGTGGATTTATGTTTCCGGATTTATTATTTACTAGATATGATATTAGTAAGATGTAGTACCACACTGTAGGCATGCAGGTAACCGTATCGGGCCGCACGATCGAAAAGGTAGGTACTTCTTACACAAAATCGGCGAGAGATGTGTGAAAAATGACAACTGTGCTGTCGCTTTACGTGCGGTGTGTATGTAGCAGCTGGCCCATGGAGGGAGGAGGAGGAAGGATTGCAACGCATCTGTGTGGATGTCTATGGGCGTCGGCAGTCAGGAAAATGGCTCTGATTGCTCGTTTTACCCCTTAATACTATAAAAAAAATTAACGCAGTAATATTTAAAAAAATCAAGGCATAAAAAGAGAAATAACATTGCCGTGTTTATTTAAAATTCTTTGATTTCGTCATCTATTTTATCAATAAGTTTTCTTTGGATGCCGAATTTTCGTTTGAACTCCTCATACAAATCGGGAAACTGAGCTTTAGCGGTGGCAAAGAGCAAGCGCGGGAACTGCTTCTTTGCAAAACCGCATTCCTCACAGCCGTCCTGTAACGCTTCTTCAAAGTCTGAGCCAAGATCTGCAAAGAAATTTATATTTTACTAGCTAGGCTCCGCAGTTTCAACCGTGTAGGTTTTGATTCCGTGGAGATATCGAGATAAAAATAGATGTTGACCGATGCTCAGACCTATCTGAAATGCACACAAAATTTCACGAGAATCGATCGAGCCATTTCGGAGGAGTATGGTCACTTTGTTGACACGACACACATTTTGACACGAGAATTTTATATAGTTATTATAACTGCGCCCCGCAGTTTCACTCGCGTAAATTTCGATCACGTGGAAAATCGAAAATCATCCCATGGCATCCCATACAAACATTTTTTCGGGATAAAAACTATCCTAAATCTTAATCCAAGTTACTCTCTGTGTTTTCTAAATTACATGAAAATCTGATCCGCAATTTTTGCGTGAAAGAGTAACAAACAAACAAATAATGAAACATTCAAACTTTCGCATTTATTATATTAATAGGATTCGTTTGTTGTTCATTATATTTCAAAAAATATAAGAGAAGAAGAGAAGAAAAGATTTATAAGTAAATGATTTAAAAAAGTTTGTATCAGCTCCGAGATGTAACAGGAGATTGGTCCTCTAGAATTAACATTAAATTAAAAGTGTTCAAAAGACAAAAGCGACAAAAGCGCTGAAAAGTTACACTGACGACGTTACGAGTTAGGACAAAGAATGTGACGACTAAAATCGTATAGATTTTATTTTAGTCGTCATTATTTTTTTCTAGCGATGGCCTCAAATATCGTTTCTTATGGAGTAATATGTAAACTCCAAATATCTTGACTCTTACGTACTGTAAGTTGTAGGTTGAATTCCCTCGACGTGCCTCGCTGTAATCGTGTGATTGCACTGCGTCTGAATAAACCTACTGAACTATAGGAACCAACTAACCTTTACAGTGTTCTCCGATGTTATAAACATCGTTGTCAACTACACAAGTTAGTACGTCGCGTAAGGCCTCAAAGTTGTGCTTCGGCTTGCTGTAGTCAGTGTTGCCCAAGTCATTTGCTACTGCACCGGCAACAAGCAACATCAGCGATATGATAATCTTCATGTTTCCTATCAAAAATTAAATCACAATGTATACATAGAAAATTTAAAGTACTATTATTTTATAAAAGTTAGTATTATGTTAAGAAGTAGTGCCGCACTATATGCTTTGCATGCAGCCGAATTGGGCCGGAACAATCGGTGAAGTACCTCTCTCTTACACGAGACTGGCGTAAAGTGACAGCTGTTCTGTCGCATTTCGTGCGGTGTGTAAATAGCCGCTGGCCCATGGAGGTGGGAGGAGAAAGAAGGGCAGCGCATCTGTGTAGGCCCTACGCGGATGTCTATGGGCGTCGGTAGTAACGAAAATGGCTCCGAATACTTGTTTGCATTGCAATTTGCAGCTAAATCTGACCGCACAGTCGAGGAGGTACATCAGATTCACATGACACAAGTATAAATTAATGGTTATATTTTTGATATTGTTATGATAATATATTTATTTGGTATATAGAAGAAATGGGAGCATCACATTTGCACAACATAATACGATTGTCATTGTACTAATTAAAACACTGCCTTGAAAAAAAACACTTAAATTCGAAACGTAACAACATATAAAACTATTTTTACATCTTTTTACACTGCACATATTATTTTTACAAATCGGACTTTTTACCTATTATATTTTTGTTACATATATAAAATATGTAATGTAATCACATCTTACATTGATACATTCGCGGTCCACGCGCGATGAGGCGGCATCACGTATTCGCAATTTGATTTACTGTGGGCCTTATTACATGAGGACGTTGTTGGTATTTACACGGTACTCTCACGCACACAAAAACATCGTTAGCAGCAAACGCCATCTATCTTATTACCAGTGACAGTACAGACGTGAAATATGTTGAATGTTGAAATAAAGATTTATAATATTTGTAAAATAAACTTTTCTTATCGTTTTATTATTAAAAAAATCATCCAACGTAACGTTAGGTGGTAAACGTGCAGTCGGATTCATTTTCTGACTACAGACGTCTATCGACATCCGCAAAGAGACGCGTTACTCTCGTTCCTGCTCCATCTCCATGGGCCACCGGATACCTTCATACTGCTCGAAACGCGACAGCACAGCTGTCAGTGTGTGCCGGTATCGTATAATCGAGTGGTATCTATCCGATAGTAGCGGCCCAAATCACGTGCAAGGCAGCGTAGCACTACCTATTACAGAAAATCTTGCTTTCTAATATTATTATTAATAAATATTTTACTGAGATACTGAATTTTATTATTCCCTTTTTTAAATTATATGACTTTATTTGACAACTTTTGTACTTGATTAATGGTAACCTTTTCAGTGTATGTAATGTTCTTAAGTGAAGTTCAAAACGACATAACATACGGCAATTTATAAAGGTTTTTTAAAGAAACTAATATAGACTAATTTGATTACATATTTTGGTATTATATTTACCAACAAATTTAAGTAATCCTGATAGTATGATTACTAATATTATATCGGCACATTATACAATAAACTCTCATCAATAAGAGGCGTGTTGGATGTAGTATGGTGTCATCGATCATCGATGAACAAACATAATAAACAAACATGGCGCGTTCATCTCCAGTGAGATTGATGATGCCTGTCGTGACGAAGTAATGTTATACTTATCAGTAAACAGTATTGTGTATTCAATGCTAAAATTACATAACTCCAAATATAGTATTATTAATCTACTCACCAGACAGAATGAACAATAGAAGAAATTGCTAAATGAATAATTCATAAATATAAAACTCAAAGGTGACATGACATAGTCACCTATCAACGCAAAGCCCAAACCACTGGACGGATCAGGATCAAAATTTGGCATGCAGGTAGATGTTATGACGTAGGCATCTGCTAAGAATTTTAGAAGCCCAACCCCTAAGGGAGTAAAATAGGGTGTTGAAGTTTATGTGGATTTCTTAGAAACTAAACGCGGGTGAAACCGCGGGGCACAGCTAGTGTTGGCATAAAACGATACAGGTCTATCAAATAAAACGACCTCTGTAATATACTACTCCGTGAAGACTATTTACAGTTGCGACAGTATTAAATTTTCATTTTAAATATTTTTTAAGTAGTAGTAGGAGGTAGTGCCCCACTGGCATGCATGCATGTAGGCGAATGGGGCCGACTCGACTTGTTTACCTCTCGCTTACACGAAATCGGCGTAAAGTGACAGCTGTGCGTTTCGTGCGATGTGTAGCCAGTGGCCTATAGAGGGAGGAAGAGGAAGGGGGGCAACGCTTCTATGGGTCTTCTTATGGGCGTCGATAGTCATGGCTCCGATTGCTCGTTTGCCCCATTACGCTATAAAAAAATAATAATCGAACTTTGGAAGTCGCGGTCCTCAGCACGCACTCAATTATCTTGTATGTGTAGCGAGTCGTGTGTTGTTTAATAAATTTTATTTTGTTGTTTTTGTCTCTGAAGCCGTCTTTATGAAAGGAGCTTTCTTATGATAATTAGCTAAATGGAAAAAGTTTAAGAGTAACAATCATTACGAGTATAAAGAGCTTTATGAATCTCATATATTAAAATTCATGGATAGCTTGTTACTTATTTATATTCAAAAATTAAAATATGTGTATCATGAAATAAAAACGTTTTAGGCAAACATAGGGCCTGCCTATACCATAAAAAAATCCACATCTGAGCAAATTTCATGAATAGTGTCGCCTTTCTGCTCCCACCTCCATGGACCACCGGCTACTTACACACCGCACGAAACGCGACAGTTGTCACTTTACGCCGGTCTCGTGTAAGCGAGAGGTACCTCACCGATCGTGCCGGGCCTATTCGGCAACATGCAAGCTTGCAGTGTGGCACTACTTCTTACTAAATCTAAGAAATAATAAGTTTGCGATTTATCAAGCCTTGTTATAAATATAAACCGAGAAATTTTTCGCTGACTGTTCTAGTGACGCTCTGATTCTAAGGACGTAATATGATCTGATGTCTGAAGGAATTATATCTACGGGCTTCACTTTTTCATTCGATTTGATCATTCTTATTAACTTTATTAGGGATACTATATGACTGGATATTTATTAAAATAAAATACTGAGGTAAGCATTATAGTTGTATTGTAAATATAGTTGTGGCTACTAACGAATATTTCTTCTTACCAGTCTCTAGAGTGTATTACAATATCATCGATAATGTTATTCAAAGGAACCTAAATTCTAAGTTAACATATTGTTCAATCTAACCTAGGTATTAAGTTTTTAGGTTACAGATCGATCAAAATGACGGATTGCAAAGTATCGGTTTAGGGCGGGCTTTAAATACAATTTTCGATCATGTTGTAAAAGGAGAGCTGGCGTTTGTAGCGGTTCGGATATTGAATTTTCCATAGTAACCATATAATATCCTTATATATATATATACACATATGGCAGACGGCACGGGCACTCCGTTTGTGTAACAAACGTTTATTCAAAATGGATAAAAAGGAAGAAAGATAGGTTTTTTATTCCAAAAAATTGTGTGTCCTTATCTTTGCACGAGTTTTGCTAAGAGTTATGATTTTCATTTATACAAATATAAAAGCAAGCATTGTTGTATTACATACTTAGGTACTGAGAAAAATTACTCTCCTTACTTTTCACAAACTCTCCCAACACTTTCGCATTAGACATTTACTGAATGAAAAAATTGTATAAAAGTTAATTAAAACAATCAACTCTTTGTTATTTTGAATTTACCATACCGCTAGCTCGACCTTAGTAGTAACCTTGAAACAAAATTAATATTTAAAATATTAGATCTACAAAAGTTCGGAGTAAGAACTGTAATAATATTTTATGTTTTGTTGTCATTAATTCATAAATGAAGAGTAATTTATATATCGATAAAAAAAATATTATATTCCTTGAATTAAATGTTTCATAAGAAATATATTTTTGAAGTAAAACTGCTATACGAGCGCTTGACTTGGGCAGTAAGCTGGCGAGAGCGTTACAAAAATGTGTGATCGGGCGAATTGTCTTTCAAATTCAAAATTGAAATGCGATTTTAGTGAAACTGTTTTGTATTTAAAAAATAAATATCACAAAACATGTTATATAATTTTAACTACGGTAATGAATTTGTGTATTAATCAATAATTAAGTTTTACTTCTGTTGTGTGGTCTAAATTAAACATATTTTTAAGTATAAGAGGGCAAACGAGCATTCACAACCATTTTCATGACTTGTAGTGGAGAATCTGATCGTAAGTATCCTCGTTATAATTAGCCTTGCAGCCTTATTAATAAATATACACAACCGTCACTTTAAGTTTTAAACTAGAATCAGCCAAATTCTTTATTCTTTAATTTTTTATTAATTAGTATTTTGACAGATTCTAATTTAATACTTAGAGTAAAGATAATCTATGTTTATTATTAGGGCTGCAAAAAAGTAGGTGAAATAATTGTTTACATTTGTCATAAATAAAGATTTAAAAGAGACCCACTAGTACGACATGAATACGTGAAATATCAAAGAATCCGTAAATAAAATATCTTTGTGTTCGGGAAGAGTCTAAATTCTCAAACATAAATATTATACCGCATACCGCATAATGTTTATGGAGATCTATTTTAGTATGCTTTCTAAAACAATGGATCCCAATCAGTAGTACGCAAAAGCCAAAATATGGTCAGCGAATTTGCCGTCATTGCCGTGCAATGAGTGATAAGAGAGATATTTTTATTATACCTACGCTGTGGTCCCTGTTATCGAGAATGATATAAAAGTGGTCCCTGGCGAAAAAAAGGTTGGGAACCCCTATCCTAAAAGAAGGATCACAAGGACCGTTTACGTATAAAAGTAAAACCTACAATGTTAACCTACACTTGATGAGTTTTAAGGAACTAAATAAATAAATGTACTTGTAATAATAAGAGCTAAAATGAAACCCGAGAAGAAAATGCATTTTGTCACAAACAATTTCTCGAGAATCACTATAAACATTAATTAATATAAGTGTGTTACATAAGAACTAGACCGTCTTTGAAAGTCATTTTTATATTGTCCACGATAATATGTTGTTACTTTTGAGAGCAGAGATATTCAGTCACAAATGCTCAACGACCTACATTATTTAGTTCTTCATTAGCTAAGTGCAGACAGTTGCAGGCCTCTCGACTGTTAATGAGCGACTTGTGAGACGTCATTCGTCGTGCTGTTATTTATTTTAATCTGGACTTTATAATTTTGTAAAACGAGTTTTTGCGAAGAAGAAAACCACCATATAAATTCTTTGAGATGTATTTAGAGAGTTAATGTTAAATGTTAAATAATAATCACACACAATAAAAATATGATGATATTTATACATTAGATATTATATTTCATTACAATTATCGAAAAGTTACTTACACTTCTTAAGCTGACCTAACTACACGGCTGGTACGTTGAGACGGCTACTTCTTTCTTAGTGAATCACTTAAAATATTTCCTACTTGGTATAACTTAAGGCCAATAATTATTATTTATTTATTATATTGTATTATCGTGTAGATCTACAATTTTTAACATTATAATTACCTTTTTTTTTGGGGACTTGTTGCCAAAATATTTATAAATAATCCATACATGTGTACTGTATATTTTTATTTATGAAATTATAAGGACTAAGATACGTCTTCTAGTAACATCAGTCTTCTACGAATTGGTCGCGCAAAAAAATGTGAGCTTGAGTTGAAATTCATGAAGTGGACGTTTGAGCATTATTTAGAAAGTAATCGAGCATATTTTCAGCATTACTCAAAACAAAGTTCTGACAAAGAGAAGTGACTCATGAGTCCTTCGGGAGCTCACCGTGGTAATTACAAGTTTAAGACAGGTCAGCCAGAAGAGCTACTCTGCGCACAGAGATAATCCCTCCAGTCCGACGCGTTGCGCCTGATTACTTTTCTTCTAACATTATTTATTTAAGTCTTTACTCCTTTAGAACAAGTCTTCGTCTGGCTTGTAAAGTGCTTTAGGAACAACTTGTTGTAATTAGACCGGGTCTATGATCAATCCATAAACATAATTATTAAAATGATGTTATATTCGTATAATTTTTTTTTATTTTCGCTATTTTATTCTTGTATATCAATGGCTAAAACAAAATGAAATCATAACTTATTTTTAATTGCAACTATAGTTAAATAATGAGTCAAAAATACAACACTTCCTTTGTAGTCAGGTAAAAATCGACCTATGCTGTTATCATTAATTATATTTTTATGTACTCAACTATAAAAAAAAATAAAATTAATATAACATAATTGTAATGTATGCACATTGCACCTACATTATCACGAATAAACATTTCATGTTAAAGTCAAACAGAACAATTCGAGCATAAAACACAATTCAGACATAATGAAATTATTCAAACAAATAAATACTGAAGGCATTTTATGGAGATAGTAAAAGGTACAATTAAGTTTGTTGTTCTGACCACATCACAGTATATATTTATACCAGCGGACTCATACAGTATTTTAATGAATTAACAACCCTTTGATTAACTTCTGTCTGGTTATTAACATTGTACCTACTAGTGATGGCCCGGAGCAATCTCCGGCGTATTAAAATCTTTCTGCTCATCTTCCATGTAATATCCACTTCCACATAGTTGTCAACTGTATCGAAAGTGAAATTCCTCAATTCGCAAAATTCTTTCAAAGAAACATATAGTCCGGT
>LUGF01033054.1:199420-210988 GCA_001625245.1 Calycopis cecrops | reverse complement strand
ATCAAATGGAGCGCAAGCACGTGGGTACGTTTTATTACCTTACCGCTCAAGCTCTCCAACCGAAGTGGCAGAGCTCTATCACTTTTGGTTTGAAGTAACTAAAATGCACGTGTTACCTTCCTTAGAAAGTCCCTATGTTATTTACATCATTTAGTTTTACAATGTTATCTAATTAGGTTTGTAATTCAATTTACAATATGAATATTAAGAATAAAAACAGTTTAGAAAAACGATATTCATTGTTGCAACAGCTTGTTGTAACTTGTTGCAACTTTGTATCATAAGTTATTGTTATCCAAGTAGATACAGAATTAAAGGTTAACATAGTAAGGAGATAATAACAAAACTATTTAAGACAATATCACATTAAAACAATTATTCAAAATTACAAACTAACATGTCCATATCCACACATGTTTCACGCCTTGGTATACCTGCGGCGACATATACATATTAATACATTAATTGTTATAATTGTAAAATTTACTGTATAAGTTTTAAAAATAAAATTATGACCTAATTGCTACACGAGAGATGTAGATCGTTATTTTTGCTTTCACTGCAGAACCGCGGAGCTCAAATGTAATTCCACCTCACTCATTAAATGTTATTTTAAATGTACTTCAGGCACCGACCTGGCACGTATATTCGTGACCTAGCGTATTCGGTTTTATATAATGCAATTTTAAATCAATTTTGTTATCGACACGTCTCTATTCAGTAATTCCCCATAATAATTATGTATAATAATGATTATCTTTATTTTAAAATCTCGTACTAAAAGAAATTTTATAATAATGATCTTTTGAGTAAATAAAAAGAAAAGTTTTTGCCGATATTAAATTGCCTCAATACCAGATATATTTCACATTTCCAATCGAGATTTTTACTGGTATCTAAAAGGGAATTTTAATACTATGACTTCGGTTAATGAGGTTTTGCTTCTTTCATTCCACATTTTTTTTAAAGATATATTGCTATAATATAAATCATCATTGATAAAAAGCGCTTCGCTTCCTAGTTACATACTCCATGTCATATTAATCATCTTTTATCACAGGATGATCGCCCAGGGCCGTCTTTTTACATTACAACTTTTTGTTGTTAATAACAGATCACGTTAAAATATATTGTGAAACGATAGAAAGTGGTCTAGCTCTAAACGAAACCTAATATTAAAGTTTAATAAAAATAAATTCGCTGCATCTGGTAATATAAAGGCTGATGTTATGTTTTGTTAACGGACTATTTTCAACAAAATTAATTCATTCTACGTATTAGTATTTTATTTACATGGGCTAAACCTAAAGTTTTTTTTTGCAAGAGCTGGTATAGAATATTTAAAGACTTGCAACTTTATTTAACGAATGTTGTACCTACAAAATGATGAACTTTTCCAGCGATTCAAACTCCAGGTACTTAAATTAAGTAGCTCTATAGAGGTGTCTTTGTAAAGACTAGACTTTGAATCATATTTTTAAATATTTTATTAAGTATATTTTCTAATAATTTTATCACAGACTTAGCCGTGATATATATTCATCAACAATATTTAGCTGTAAGGTGTCATCAATCATCAATGAACGAACATAATAAACAAATATCTCGATCTTCATCTCCAGTGAGATTGATGACGCTACGGGTGTCATTCGACTTGACTTCATTAATATAATATGTTATTTGTGTCTGATGTCAAAACAACAAAGTAAAGAGTAATCAGTTAGGGCGACAGCAGACACGCTACTTTTAGCATCAGCAATCGATAACTTTGCGAGTGCATCGATGCTGCATCACGATTTAACGACTCTGCGTTCAGTCGCAGTATCGGAATCGCGCGATTTATCCACTGCTCCGATGCTCGATACGTAAAACTCGCAGTCGGTTTGCGACTAAATCGCCGCCAATTACTTGAATTCCATAAGCGGGATTGTGACGTCAAAAGCGAGACGCAATAAAACATAATTAATTATATCTAATGATATAACTATCATTAGATATATTCATTTCATTTCATTTCATTTCACTCCACTCCACTTCACTCCGGGTATGTAATGAAATATATAGATAAATTTCATTATATCTCTATGATATTAAATAAATTGTTACTGAACAAAGGTATATTAGGGACTACTAGTGATGTTCATGTGAATGTGGCTCGATATAACACACAGATAAGCGGCTTCGTGTAATTGATGTACAATCCGATTAATTAAAAGAGCTTTATGTTGACGATCTTTTATTTTATAGGACTGTAAAGAGTTTAAGAATAGGGATTAAAAGGATAACTGTGAATATGGTTGAAGACATATATTGAGCGGGGTTACACAGTAAAAAGGAACAAGTTAAGAATGACATAATGAATTATAAGATTATGTGGTATAAATGTTGCTATTTTAGAAAAAAAAAGGCACTATAACAATAATAAAATTTCAGGGGTGTATGGCAAGGCATGTTGCATGATTACCTATCATCAACATTATTTTTTTATATTATTCCAAATAAAATATGAAAAATCAAGTTTTATACTGTAACGAAACTAATTTACAATTTTACCACCTTTGCTACCTATTATAGCATAGTAAAATAACAACTAATATGTTTATAGATACTTTCTCATGAGGCCCGCTGTGTTTGTTTCGCCGGTTCTTCTAGGAGCAATGCTAGGGCTGAACCGATGGTAGTTATAATTGTTGACGTTCAAAAAGTAGTTTGTATAATTTATATATATTATTTATAATATTCTATTTTTAATAAAACATTTTCATTTCATTTCATACGAGCCTGTTGCCAGTAGATGTATGTTTTATTAATACACTCTTTTGCAAAAAAAACGGGCGGTTTTGATTTTTTTCTTTCCTGAAAACAATATGATACAAAAAAGGATTTAAGTCTTCTTAATATATTACTGGCCGGTCGTAAATGTGTCGTGATGCCAAAAATGTACATTCGAAATTCAAATTTTTGATTGATCTTATTTTAAAAAGAATACCAATTTTTTTGTACAAATTCTGGCGGGAATCAACGAAAGTTGCTGTTGTCTTTGAATAAGTTTTAGGCTATTTTTATTGGTTTCGTTGAATTAGCTGCTTATAGAGACATTTAAAATTATTGTTTTTAATGCTTAGTGGTCTGGATGATGGCAGATAAAATTGTAAGAGCCAGCAAAATTATTGCTTTACTTGAAGAGGGCTGTAGCCAATGTTATGTGGCTCAAAGGCTAAATGTAAGTCGTTCAACTTTCCAAAGAACCTGGCAGCGTTATCAAGAGACGGGTTCCATGAAAAGAAGGCCTGGATCTGGAAGAAAACCATCCACTGAACCAAGAGATGATCGTTTTCTGGTGAGTCTAGCTTTGAGAAATCGCAAATCTTCGTATTCGGACCTCAAGAACAACCTTGAAGACGTAAGAAATGTGCAAGTTAGTCTATGGACGGTCAGGAGGAGGCTTCTCGCTGCCAACTTACACAGTCGTCGCCCCGCCCGCGGTCCCAAATTACTCCGTGGGCACCGTGTTGTCAGACTTCACTTTGCTCAAAATTGTGTATCATGGACTCAAGAGGATTGGGATAGGGTATTGTTCTCTGATGAAGCCAGGATATCACTTTATGGTGAAGATCGACGTCGGCGAGTGCTGCAAAGACCAGGGGAGCGTCACATATACATAGGTCTGCTTTGAAGAAATAACGCCTTACGGTGGAGGCTCTGTTATGTTTTGGGCCGGGATAACCTCTTTAGATCGTACAGAGTTAGTCTTCATCGAAAACGGCACATTAAATGCACATCGCTACGTGACGGAAATTCTTTCACCTCATGCACAACCCACATTAGCCGTTCTTGGCGAAAATTCGTTTTTTATGGATGACAACGCTCGTGCCCACCGATCAGGCGTTGTAGGCGCTTACATGATGGAGGTCGGAATCCGTCGTTTGGATTGGCCAGCTCGAAGTCCCGATCTCAATCCTATTGAGCATGTTTGGGACCTTCTCAAGCGACAAGTGAGATCAGTGCAGCCGGCTCCACAAACCATAACAGAGCTTAAGAATGCGGTCACGGCGGAGTGGGAACGTATTCCGCAGGAAACCATAAGGGATATACTGGCCAGCATGCCCACGCGAATGCAAGCTGTGATTTCAGCAAGAGGGGGTCACACACCTTATTAATCTATTCAATGTTTTAAAGTAAAACTTATTTTTTACAATTAAAATTAGTTTTTCATTTTTTACTTACAGGGCAGGTGAACTACCCCTGTTTTGATTTTTTACTTCTTCTTACCAATCCAGTCAAAACGTTACGCTAGATTTCACAAAACGATTCCTTGGTGATTAATTTACGAAACCATAAAGGTATCACTACCTAAAATCACCAAATAACGTAATAATAATCACTTAATTGATTATTTGCTTAGGTGCCCGTTTTTTTTGCAAAGGAGTGTATAACGAAATATATCACTACAAGGACAATCTGTATCGAATAAATGGTAAATTCCACATAAAATATCCAAGAATCTATAAATAACAGATATTCGTATTCAGAGCAATGAAACAGGATATAGGATCGAGTTCTAGCCGCATACTATTTTATTAAGATACATTTTATCTTTTCCCGCTTTATTTTACTCATAAAAGTTGTAACTTATATTGTTACGTGTGTTTAAAATGTTCTGTTTTATAACTAGATAATGTGTGTACGATATAAATATTATTTGCCACCCAAAAATGCGTGTTTGTCGACTATCGTTATATCGTATCGTTTCGTGCGGTGTGTATGTAGCCGGTGGCCCCTGGAAGAGGGAGGAAGAAGGAGGGCAATATATCAGTATAGCTATTATGAGGAAGTCTATGGGCATCGGTTGTCATATTAGTCATATTATAAAAAATTTCATATCGAGCGGCTTAAATCAACCTTTATAAAAAAATAAAAAACTTCAACAACTAATGGTTAATATGTTATTTTTTCGTTAAACTACAATTTTAGGCGTCATAATAATGTTGTCATACGAAAAGGACCGGACAATCGAATATTATCCTAAACAAACGGAATGGTCGTAAACTTGTTTGAACAAATATTTGGTTTGAATTCTGAAACTGAAATAATTAGATCAGTAGAATACAATTTTGAATTCTCTAATTAAATTTTCTGGGCCTTTATTATAACAAGGTATAACAACGTATGGTAAGGAGTGTTATCTTGATCAAGGTCAGGGAAATGAAATAATAAGCATCGAGATGTGGAACACATTACCTATCGTTGTGTCGTGATATCTGCTAATAGCATAATATTACTTAACAAAGTAAGTGGTACTTGTGGTATTGAATAAAACTGCCTCGTGGTCTAGTGGTAAGCGTGTTCAACCACAGACGTGAGGTCCTGGGTTCGAATCCCGGGTCGGACCAAAAATTGTTATTGGGATTTTTCAAGTTCTAATAACAGTCCGGAGTCAGTAAGTTGGCGGTGGTACACACCCCCGTGCCTCGGAGAGCACGTTAAGCCGTCGGTCCTGCGCCTGATTTCTCACCGGTCGTGTCGGATTGCCGTCCCATCGGAATATGAGAATGAGGGAATACAGAGTGCACTTGTGTCTGCGCGCACACTTGTGCACTATAATATGTCCTGCGCATCTGGCTCGTCTCTATAGAGACGGCCGCCGTAGCCGAAATCGGCTAGGACGACATTATTATCATTATTATTGAATAAAACAATATATGTAACTATTCTAAGATACACATACTGCGTGTATACCGCACCTATTATATAATTTATGATTTCATCTACGATTTTTTTACAGCATAAGAAGGCAAACAAGCGTACAAAGTCAAAGTTAAACTAGTACTGACGTCTATAAATATTCGCATAGCTAGGAGATAAGTTAACCTTACTTTAACAGGGAATTCTAGGGGGAAGTTTTTAAAACACCAGCAACCTCGCAGAACTATTATATACAATAAGTTTTAAAATGCAATGTCACTTATTGATGGAAATTATATATATTACTAGCTGCGCCACGCGGTTTCACCCGCGTAACTTTCGATCCCGTGGGAATATCGGGATGAAAAATAGATGTTGGCCGATTCTCAGACCTACTCAATATGCTCACAAAATTTCATGAGAATCGGTCAAGCCGTTTCGGAGGAGTATGGCAACGAAAACTGTGACACGAGAATTTTATATATTAGATATATTTTCATCATTCTATATATACTTTCATTAAATAATATACTTTTTTATACTATACTACTACTACTTTTTATGAACCTAAATTTTAGTAAATTACGTCTTTTGATTTGTCAGATTTTTCATTCATATAAAAACGAATAGTAATTAAATATTTGATTTGATGCTAAAAACACTACATACCTTAAGAACAGCAGAATTAAATGATTTACTTGCACCTTTGAACACATACTTAAAAATCGTATGACATTAATGTAGTCGATTATGTCGAAAGTCGAAGAACAAAAGTAGTTTTATGTATGATCTAACTATTCAAAGATACTGGTGTTTAAAAATAACCCTGTATACGATATTATCATTACCATCTAATATTACAATGCTTACGAGATACTCGACCTAATTAAAATACATGGATATTACATTTGGTCAGAGCCATTTACATAAATGGCTTAATAATGAAAGGTGTAATCAAAAACATACCTTTCAGCGTTTAATGTAATAAAACATTACATTTAATTACATATTTATCAAGTATCAAGCAGTGTAATGAATTTGGATGTGAGTATTTGACAGTAATATATTATGAACCTTTTTGTTATAATGACATGGGTCCGAGGGAGAATAACAAATCCTTTATTCTCCGGAAAAGATCTTATCTGAACGCCCAATAGACCCTTAACTTTACCTACATGTGTAATTCCATTATTTAATATGAAATTTCTTTGAAAGAAAACACTTTCATTGCTCAGTCCCTTTCCAGCATAACCATCAGTCTGGATAATTTCTGGCCGTCAGTCTGGCTATAGCAGTGGTGTTTTATGTACTAATTTAAGACAAAAGGACAGATAATCAAGCGGATTCTTTTGATTACTAGTGGCGTCCAGTGCGTAATTGCTATGCAAACCCTCCTTCCCTTCTCCCTGTGTTGATATAATAATTATATAAGCACTTTCATGTTTCTTATATAGCTTTTAGATGTACGAATAGATACCGGTTATCTCTTGTGAAAAGATTGCACATTTGCCCTGCTATGTAGATTATTGATATTTACTGATATGTAGATACAATTGCAGGTATAATCGAAAGCACGTAAATCTTTAATCTCGCAGTAGAGTATTACTATTATCATTCATGACGTGATACGTACGAGCTCTAAGATATTGAAATGGATTGAATTAAAAACCAGAAAGGTTTCAGGCGAGGCGTGATTCTGACACCGATAAAGCGTTCCACACGCTCCGGTGACACTTACACTTCAGCGATTATTTTTAATGCAAACTCAAAAGGGGTTCCCAAAGCCGATAGAGTTGATTAGAACCTGAGTGTAAGTTTGTGCGTGTGTACATGAGTAAAACCACAGCTTAACTTTATACAGGTGCGCGTTAATATTTGATTGAAGCTTATGTTATCTGTGACTGAGCATATTTTATTACTACTCGTTTGATTAGATTTGCGCGTGAAGGGCAATTTAATCACCGACAAAGCCAGAAATCGCATATTTGCGCCGGAATCATATTGATATACTCTTTGATTATAGATATTAAATACCTAGTTTGTTCCCTCGTAGCACTAGTTCCATGCGCGGGGAGGATGTCTGTATTATATGTCATATTAAGACATAAAGGACTAACTAGCACATAGAAAAATGGATAAATATGCTAGGTCTTGACTTCGAAGTAGGACATGTACCTACTTATATTGTATAGGTAATAAGTCAGCAATAACAGGTCACAAAGGGATACACGCAGTTCTTGTCTCATAGCCGCTACAGGCTCAATGCATATGATTATAGTATAAAGTAGGCATCAGACACCTGTGACAACTGTCATCTATTTACAGACTATTCAATACTTCATGAAGGTATACCATACTTCAGCACTTTTGCTCCTATCGATGCTGTACTGGTCATATTTTCAATCACAACTAAACCAAAATAGCATGTTTTCTCATGAACAAATCTCACTCACCGCTAAGTTTCAAGGAAAATAAGATGCAGATTAGAAACACCAGTGTTATTCGTGTCCCATGATAATATACGGATCTTGGCCATACTTAGTTTCTGTCCATCTGTAGTGTATACGTATAATATGTCGTTGGCAATATTACTCATTCGGGTTGAGATGTTATAATTCAGGTATGGTGATAGATTAAGACACGGATTACAAAGCATGTGTTTAAGGCTTAAGGCCCAAGTACAGTATTCGATCTTATTATCTCTCTTATAGTAAAAGATAGCTTATCCTGAATTTAAAGCGAATGTGCCGCAGGGCCGACGTTTGAAGCGATTCTAATATTTGCTATCGAATGTTGAATGTTCCTGGACTCAATAGATTCGTGCGACTCGATATAGTCACCATATATTTATTTAAATATATTTATTTAACAATACAGTAAGTAATATAGCGTTTTTTAAAGTTTTTTAATAAGAGGTAGTCCCACGCTATATGCATGCATGTAGCCAAATTGGGACCGGCAAGACCGGGTAGGTACCACTCGCTTACACGAGACCGGCGTGAAGTCTGCTCAATCAGCTTGCTGTCGCGTTTCGTGCGGTGTGTAAGTCGCCGCTGGCCCATGGAGGGGGGGAGGAAGAGCGGCAACGCATCTGTGTATAAATGCGGATGTCTATGGGCGTCGGTAGTCATGAAAATGGCTCCGACTGCTCGTTTGCCTCCTTGTACTATAATGAAATAAAAATTTAAAAAAAAGTGTGTGTGTATATATGTGGTGGGTCCAGTTTACACGATAGACTTATGCCTTGTTCGCATTGATCGAGTAATTTAGTCGAGTAGCGAGCAATTTAGTACCTAAACGTGTCTGAACACCAAACATTTAGTCGAGTAATTAGCCAGGAAATTTAGTCAAGTCGATAGATTTCACATTATTTTTTCGGGCGAGTAGCACCCCCCACTATGCGTCCGCGCTCACTCGATCGCCGGTGAACAGGTCCGAACGCGTCGATTTAGTCTAGTGACGAGTCCAAAGGTCGAGTTGAGCTGTCAAAGTATCCATAGTTTGTTTTTATTAATCTCATAAATTATTATTCCTCAATTAATATTATTATACTCTTTAATTATATGTCGAGTTCTAAATATTTGGAAAACGAATGTTTATGGAACATGAAGTCGCCACTTTGTGAAAATAAACAAATAAAACAATCATCCACACCACTGGCCTCGATCTTCGGCTATCCTTTCCCACTTCCTGCCGACAGCTTTGCGTATGTCGTCACTCCACCTAGTCACGGGGATATAATATATAATATCAAAATAAATTTTAATATTAAATCTACAAAACTTATATGTTATGACTATAATAATATTTTACACTTGCTGTCTTTCATTTATAATTAAACTTTATTGATTATTTGATTATCAAAGAAACGACTACAGGACGTAATAAAATACAATTAAAAAAATAAGATGTACATTTAATACTACTTGTATGAAATGTACTGTATCATATTAACTAAAATTGCCGTTTCCAATATTAATCAGTATAGTTAAGCATAAAATAATCTAAAAATATATTAATTAAATATTCATGAATTAAACTTACACGAATCGATTAGTCCCATTAGGGTCTAGACGATTAAAACCATATTTCTCGACCGGACCGCTTACACGATAAAAATACTGCAATAAATACAATTGGTTAAAAATAAGCTTTTTTACCAACAAGGTTTCTATCTGTAGGCGTTCAGGCCGAAACCCAATCTACACCGTGAAATTATAATGGTTCTCGAGCCGAAGCATATGAATTTGGAATAACTTATAGCACCAATAAAAACGGGTAAAACAATTGTAACGTCAACTATAAAAGAGTTTCAATTTTAATATTTTATTTTTATTCCTTCGAGTTGGTAATAGTAATTAGTCTTTACACTTGTATGAATGGATTCTCCATAGCGCGCCGTGTATCAGCAGTTACGTAATAAGTTCTGCTACCTGCCGGCAGGCGGCGCGCGATGAACGTAAATACTAAATGGTTTCTGTTTTTCTTTCGTAGGTACTTTATACGATTAAACAGTATTGTTCTTATTATAAGAGATAATCAGATAGAGATAACAGAATTTTATGTATTTCAGGCATATTTAAAAGTCGGATCTATCTACGAAATAATTAACTTACTTACGGATTATGAAATAACTTCTCTGTTCACTTGTTCTCCGTTCAATACACGTTTTAAGCTATTGTTTTTAAATTTTTCAATGTACATATCTCTATCACTTTAATTATCAAATGTTTTCACTATTGCACTGCGTAGTTTCAACTTTCATCACGATTCTCAGACCACAAGAAAAACTCCAGGGTAATTTAAGTCCGGGTTCCTGGGACAAATCTACATAAGCCATTACATAATACCGATAGCCGCCAGGCCATGGTCAATGAGCCGTTGGGTTGCAGACAATATGGTGCTTGTCGTGGGGACTTTCTATTCCATGTTGATGCATCTTGTAAATTGTAATTGGCTATAGCATACAACTGTACCATTGCTAAGTACTCCACGTTTGAGTATTCATAATGACGACTCATTTTCACGAAATAAACACAGAGTAAACATCACACACGGTACCGACTTCCGACGCGCAACGAGACTGACTGACAGAGACGCGGGCCGGTGCGGCGGGGGCAGAGTTCAATGCTACGATTGGCTAAGTCGCGCGTTCGCCATTTGCTAATTATTATGATTTACTTGTGCGTAATTTATGAATGAGTGGATAGTAAAATAATGTAGTACCTCCGATGTATTGGCCTTACTATATGTTCTCACGTTTTCAAACGCTAGCGATATAACTATCAAATTAATTAAAAAAAATAGTTATTTTAATAAATTAATATTAAACATAGGTTCTGTTATTGATATAGAACTCAAAATTTTCTTTTCGATGACGACTTTAATTTCACGCTGTATAATATATAATAAAATAAGGGTAGTAATTAAACGAGTGACTGTAAATTAAAATTTGAGGTATCAAAAATAATGAATTTAGCGTACAGAATTACTAAGTGAGCGACTGACTGCGAGCGACTAGAAATCAATAAAACAGCGACTTACAAACATCAATTTGAGCTGCTTAAAATACAAAATGAGAAACTTCATAATATTTGAGCGACCTAATAATTGTTTGAGTGACAACATTACGTTCTGCACTTTTTTTTAAATTTGGTAAACTACATATATAAATATACTGAGCTGCATTTTATCTTAAATGAAGTGTTTTGAATATTAAAACGTATGTGAAAAATGCTTTATTGAGCTGTGTACTGTGAGCACACATTTTTTTTTTTAATTTGCTAATGAAAAAATTATTTGAGCAGTGTTTTGTGAGCGCACATTTTTTTTTTAATTTGATTAAGAAAAAAGTATTTAAATAATAATAATAATAATAAATAC
>LUGF01033054.1:148155-163691 GCA_001625245.1 Calycopis cecrops | reverse complement strand
ATGGCCACTATCTCGGCCTGTAAGACGCTGCAGTAGTTAGGTAGGGAGAATTTCGTTCTGCCCAGCTCCAATAAGTGACCGCTCCTCCCACGCGGCCCTCCAGCTTACTGCCATCTGTGTAGAATATAACGGAGTTTGCGCTTATTTTGGCTCTTTGGGTGTTTATGTGCTCTAAGTCTTTGCGTTTTCGGCTGGCAGGATGGGGAAACTCGAACGGGCTCGCTCTGGTCTCGAGTTTTCGACCCGAAAACTCGAGACCAGAGCGAAACTGGTTAAAAAGGCTCACTTCTAGTTAAAGCACCGAATCTGTCTCCCGAAAAATGTTATAGTATAGTGCCTTTTACTAAAGGTGAAGAATTTCCTTATTCCATTTTGGCGTTTTGTGAGGTTAAAATGTAATGGAATATTTTATTAAAAAGAGACAAGTAGTCATTTTCTCTCTCTTACTCCAAACTTAAATCTTTATTCCTACGGTTCGAACGGTTACCCTGTCCATGATAATGCGGATGCACGACACACTTTTCAATATAACTAAACATTCAGTATCTAGTAACATTTCAAAATTAATACATAATTTTTTTACAATTAACTATGGTTAATCTTGCTTACCATTAAACCCAAGAGCCAGTCCTAATTACATATACAGTGAGCGTCACAGTAAAGTTCCCGAACGCTGTCCGTGTAATTTAAATAAAGTTTAGAGAAACTCTAACTCTAACACTGTTGGGGCTGTAGTCGTAGTTATTATCGCACTGACGAGTGACAGCCTTTGTAAGCTTTGAATTATTCGTTTTCACTGAGATCTGCTTGTTTCCGATAAGGAACCCTTCACATTAGATCGCACCCGATTAGTATACCTTGACAAATGAAAAAAAAATTAAATTGAAATAAAAAGCAAATTAAATGGTCATCAAAATACAACTTTCAACAGAACTAATATAATACTATTAAAATAAGAAAGGTTGCATAGAGTTCATAATTAATAAAAATTCAATTGAATAAACGTGAAAGTTTTGCGGTCTGGTATATCCTACGACCCACATTACGCCATAAGGTCAGATTTTGTTTCGGTTATCCCCTGGCACTTTACGATCCATCTACCGACCCTCGTTTCACTTCTTGAAGCTTTATTGTTTTACCCTTTCTCACTTTTGTGATGTAAAATACACCCACAGCTATTGTTAGTTCCCTAACTGAAACCTTAAAAGTTAACTTTGAAAGGTTACTTACTACTTATGATACTTAACTTTCAGGGTTTCAAAAATTAATTTTAATAATTTCCTTTCTGTAATAACCGTATATTTTAACGGGTTTTTGTGAGGAGTCGTTCGATACTTTCAATGTTTTTCTAAAGTCAGTCTTCCCTCTGGAAACACAATATCACTACCATAGTAATTTTACTTAACAACACAACATTATCTTACTTAAATACTTCATTAAGCTATAGCTTAACCTTAGCGCGCTATCGCTACTATGGCTTTAAAAAAATATTACTCTAATATAACTCTATATTTCCCTGGACTTAACAACGTTAAAAATATTTGGTAGATTAAATGAAAAACTAAGAATATGATTCTATGAATATGCACGATGCATGCAAGCTATGAAATAATTTGCACGAAGCAAGGTGTAACAGATCGTTTTTATGTCAAAACTCCTTTAAACGTGTGGAGTATTACTTGAAGTTTTTACTTCCGTTGGCAATCCCGGAACGCCACTTTGCATTTTGATAATGAGTTCTTAAAAAAAATATATTCAATACAAAAAATGTCACATTTTAGAAATCAACACAAAAAATGTCACATTCTAGACAGTCTTATGCAAGCAGCTCCGAAAAGAGTTGATGATGTGAATATTCTAGAGGTACGCTATTCTCATTAATCTGACAGCTAGGAGCTTTTGAAAATTAGTACGCTCGGTACACTGTTCAATGGACGCTTGAGTAGCGTGCAGTACCCTGATAGCTATTCAAGCATCCATTGAGCTGTTCGGAATTATGATTTACATGTTGCTTGTTATTGAATATGAGAGTATGACGGTATAGTGAAGTAGCAACTTCTAACACAAGTTACATTTAGATATAACTTTTGTAATAGGTACTTTGTTACAATTTTGTTAGAAGTTTCGAAATAACTTTTCTAAGAGTATATACATTTGTGGTATAAGGCTGTGTACCCAGTAGGCTGGCGGGCCAATTAGCGGCCTGCTGAGTGAGCATTAATTTTGTGGCGAAGTGAAATTCGAGTTAGCTGCAAACTCAGATCAATTTTCGTAGGTCGCAAGCAAACTGTTATGTTTATTTTGATATGAATCGGCCACTAACTAGTACGTAACGCTGTAACAGCGTAAATTCAGCGCAAAACTAGCAAACTGAGGACACTCAATTTCAAATATAGCATCAAAATCAAAATATTTTTATTCAAAATAGAATTTAAAAAATTCCTTATTAAACGTCAAAAAAATTCATCTACCACCGGTTCAACCCTAGACATGTCCTGAGAAGAACCGGCGAAATAAACTCAGCGAGCCTCATTTATTTCTTCATTATACATTCTTAATTATATAATAAAATATATAATTTACTTACATTTATTTTTGTATAGAAGCAGCCTGGGAGGAGGATACTATTCCCAAGGTGTGGTATCTGTCATAAAATCTATTACTTTGTAATATCCCTTACCACACAAGCGTTCCTTAACTACTTTTTTAAATTTGTTGACTGAGAGTTTTTCAACGTTTTCTGGGATCTTATTGCAGAGGCGTATACATTGACCCCTAAAGGAATTCTTTACTCTGCTCAGTATATGAAATGGTACATCTAGTTTGTGCCTGTTCCTAGTATTTCTATCATGATTAGCACTCTTCTCATTGAATTCAATAATATTCTTTCGTACATACAATACGTAATACAAAAATACATAAATATACATTAAAAAAATCACTAAACTCAATCCGCCACAAACAGTTTGCCACATAGGGACACAGCCCTACGAGTGGTGCATTCAAATTATATAAATGAAATAATAGTTTAGCGCTTCGTGTGCATAATATGTGTCCAGTGGTCGATGAAGAGAATGGGAGGAAGAGCGATGTTGCTGCACAACATGCTAGTTTCAGTGTCGGTAGTCACTGCTCGGTTTCTGCTAATAGTTTTATAAAATAGTAGTTTTTGTAATCAGAGTACAAGCGAAACTTTGAAATTAACTTACAAACAAAATTATAAACGTACTCCCTCGCTTGCCTCAGCTTCTCTTTGAATAAGAATCATGTTGCTTGTCGACAACAATTTTTTAATCATTCTTCATGTACAAAATATGTATAACAGAGGTCTATTTGTATCTTACTAAAAGTATTAGAACCTTGTGTAAGTATAGCTGTCGTTGTAGCTAAGGCAACAAAGTAGATTATATTGCCTAAATAAACCTATTCAGACCTCTTATTCGAACAAAGAACCCAAATTATCGGCAACAAGCACACTAACAATATTCTGATTTATGTCAACATAATACAGGATTTTGTGTGTTCCTTATTATATTTCGAGCATGTCTAAAGCTTCCCACATACGAGACGTTCGTTAGTCTGTACTGTTTGTCTGTACTTTATGGATCACGTGTATAAAACTAATATCAGCCTTCCTTTCAATCTTGACGAGTGCCGGTTTAAGTAAATTAAGTAAAGGTAAGTAAATTTAAATATTACTTTTGAATGGATTAACTAGGAACCTCACAATTTCTTTGTGAATCCTATGTGACTTGCCGTTAGTTACTAGACGTTAGCTGCGTTACGACGTTAGCTAGTCGTTCGTTTCGCCGGTCCTTCTCAGGACAGGGCTAGGGTTGAACCTGTGGTAGATTTAATAGTTGACGTTCAAAAACTAATTCCTGTAATTCTATTTTGAATAAAAACTTTTTCATTTCATTTCACTAGAGGATTGACTAGCCGTTCAGATGCCCAGTTCCAGACAACTCAACAAAGGTAGCGCTAATGTCGGACGTTTAGATCGCTCTGTGTGTTGGTGACTTTATATATTTCGATACAAAATAATATCAATTTGTTTGTACTTATTTCGTGTACTCCGATAATGGGGATCTAACAAGCTAATCTCGATGTTCGTAACGATTACATTGTATTATTAATGGTATTACCTGGGGATATGTTATATTCGTTGCTACGTTATTATGGTTTTCCGATCGACTTATCAGCCAATGAATAGATCTTTTATACATATTTGTGACATCATCAATATTATTGTAAACGAAGAGAAACCACAAATTAATAAATGGAGAAACTAAGAATTTATAATAATTAACTAAGGTAAACTAAGTTCATTTTACCTAACATATATTTTAACAATAGTTTCGGAAGATTTAAAAAATGAAGATTAGAATGTCATTTAGGATGGTAAAAAGGACATATAGGAATAATTATGAAAGAAAGAAAGAAAGAAAAGTTTTTTATTCAAAATAGAATTACAGGAATTACTTTTTGAACGTCAACAATTAAATCTACCACCGGTTCAACCCTAGCCCTGTCCTGAGAAGAAACGGCGAAGCAAACTCAGCGGGCCTCATGTTGTGATCAGATGTAAAATTCAAAAATATAAAAATACAAGTACATTTGCAAATGATATAATACAATACAATTTATAAATTTACAATAATTATGGTACAGAAGCAGCCTGGGAGGAGGGTACTAATCCCAAGATGTGGTATAATATAATTATTTGTTCATAAAGCATATTAATACGCTCTGCGAAGTGATTAGAGAAGGTACAGCAAATGAACAATCTAGACCTAATTCTAGACTGCAGCATCAATTGCTTTACAGGCGTTTTGGTTCAATGGCGCAGAGGTCTCTTGAAAAATATTATTTAAACTTTATGTCTAGCTATTGTGGTAAATCTATTGACTGCGTTTTTCTTTCTAAACATAGCAACTGCATTGACTTAATTGCTGTTTTATGGTATCTGTTTAATATTAAGTGATCTAAAAATAAAATAAAAATGGTCGATATAAAGCCATTAAAACTAAATTTCGGTCGACTTCGAGCTACTGAATCTTATCTTCATTTGAAACTGCAACTGTTATTGTATGTGTATGTAGCGCGCGCATATGTTAATTGTATCTGTCAAATTACAAAAAATATGTTTCAATTGTGCCAGAGATGTTACGAATTTACACACACAAAATACGAATATACTAGTTTTGTTTCTCGCGATGTGGAAATAAAACGATAAACAAAACAAGGATGTTCGAATATTGTGTGTGGGATATTCGTAGGTACAAAATACATAGCCACTGTATTCCATTTTCAAACATTACTGCCGAAATTGTAGTGCAAAAATAACATATTGGTTTACTGCGGACAAACAAAATGTTGCCGAAATTCTGCGGGAAACTGACCGCGCCTGTAGAAACAAATTGAGCCGAAAAGAGGATTGTGATCCATTACTGGCATTATATTTACAAGGACTTGAAACAACATTCCGACATTGAGACAGGAGTAATATTTCATTCCAAGTATTTACGCCAGACAAATACAATATTTACTTTCCAAATACGTCGTTATTTATTACCTTGAGGCTATATCGAAATGAGGACATTCACATAAACAAAAGAAGATTTCACGAAGTTAATTCTTCGGATATAATACGAGCAAAATGATTAATTTTGCTAAAAATATAACATCAATTAGTAAGAGGCAGTGCCACACCGGGGTGCAGCCGAATTGGGCCGGCACAACCGGGGAGGTACCTCTGGCTTACACGAGACCGGCGTAAAGTGACATACTGTCATACTTACATACTGTCGCGTTTCGCGCAGTATGTAAGTAAGTAGCCAGTGGCCCATAGAGGTGGGAGGAGAAAGAAGGACAGCTTATCTGACAAAAATAATTGCCTTTGATATTGATAGTATCTTCCTAGCCCAATAACACCATAACATAAAAAAATAAATTTGTGATCGTGACACAAACTTGAGTGTGTGACTCAATTATATTAACTTACACAAGAGCAAATTCTGTCGGGTACACTTCAACGTGGATATCAGAGAAAAAGGAATAGTATATTGTTCTTGTACAAATATATTTTTTATCTTAAAATAGTTTGTGTAAGAGGCAGCAATATTGTTCATAATATGAGAATAGAGAAAAAGGAACGTAATACTTATGTGCAAAATTTAAATTTTACTTAGATGATAATTATGTACTATTATAGATTTCAATTCAAAAAAATTTAAGTACTTCACAAAGACTTGTTGACTCTCCTGGCGCTTGCAAGTGTACTTGTACCCTACCCGACTACCCAGCACGTTATGCAACACCAGCTGGCAGGGCAAACTATGTCCTGTCAAAATTGCATAATCTGTTGCCCTAGCAACGTGTAAATATTACGTGGCAGAATTGTTAAACTTACCTTACACCGAATAATTAATAGATTAATTTTCCATTAACGAGTTTCCAAAAGTCAGAACTCCCGTAACTTGTTTGTAGTTGTACTATCCTATATCCACAGGACGATAAGTGCAAAATGTTCTAGAATGGGCGCTGTATTTAATAAGTCGAAATTAATATCCGTCCCACCTATAGGGCTAGGATTGAACCGGCGCGGTGGTAGATTTAATTGTTGACGTTCAAAAAGTAATTCCTGTAATTCTATTTTGAATTACCAAATAACGATCTCCACGACGAAACAACTCTGAGTTGGGATAAACTCATAATTTGTCTTCTCAAACGTTCCGTGGCTCCACTGTTTTCTTCAGGTCCACTGGCCCTCTGATATAAAATTATGACTAGGGCATTTGGAAAAAAATAAATTAACTTTTTATAAGAAATATCTGAATATGAATGGAGTTTTATTTCGCTCACTAATGGCCTACTACCCTAAAGAAACAAGTACAATGGCCTATATCCTAATAGTCACTAATAAAAGAATGATTGAAGTAATTTATACGCTCTCTTTACATCGTACAAAAACTAAAGCTCTTAGAGATGTTTTTCGGTGGCAGTTACGGGTAACAACGGCGTGGGACGAATAATTATTCCCTCGAGGAAACCCGTCTTGTTATCTCTATGAAATGTGGTCTCTTCTAATTACCCGCAGATTTTAGTACTAATTTTTGATAGTTTTTAATGCTTATATAAAAATTACTTGCTTATATTATTGACATCAAAACTTTATCCTTGTTTAGTTATGACAAATGATTCATCCACTGAGTTATTGTAGAACCACTTTTTAAAATCTCGCTCCGATTTCTTGTTGTTGAGATATTGCATTTCTAATGATCTTATTCCAGGTTTCCGTAAATACAACTATGAAAATTGTGTACTTTTAATAAACTAAAGTGAGCTAAGGGAATGTTGGGCTTCAGCGCGTAGCTGGGTCGCTCTTCAATATTCTGAGAGTCACTGAAGTGAAAATATACCAGCGCTGTTATTAATTTGCTGTCGAAATTGTCATTAATCTACAGCTTGACTGCCTCGTGGTCCAGTGGTAAGCTCGGGACCACGGCTGGTGTAACCCAGTTAAAACGTCGAGCAAAGGTATATATTTTGGCCTTTAATATTTTACCGTGTTAAAATCCGTAAAGTAATTACAATATGTGTAAAATACGCAAAAGTCTCAAACAATATACTAATATTAACAAAATACTTTTCCTGTTTACTACACACGAGTATATTGCCTGCTGGCAGGTGTAAGGAACGATAAGGAAAACGTAAAGTAATCATTTTACTGTAGAGGGCCATCTAAAATAAAATGAGGTCAGCATTTTACGTATAATCTTGCCTTAAGCCCTCTTTGCGTAAATGCTCTAAAAATAACGCACACTGAACAAACCACTTTAGATAATTTCGTTATTCTGTGGGCTGCCTCTTCAATATAAAACTGCTGAGAACGTCTCGACATTTCAACTTTTTGTGAGTCTGTGTGCTCTTTACAAGTTGCTCTCGCTAGTGGATGCAAGTAAATTAAATATATCGGACCAACTATGACGCTGTCGGACTCGCTTTAGGAGTTCCCGAGCCCGACATACACTTTTAATTCATCCAGAGCCGGTTGGAAGATGCGTAAATGGATTCTCCTTGTGAAAACATGTATATCAGCTTTGCAAACGCGCTTGAGCTATATTGAAGGGCAAACAACAACGGAATTCTCCCTAGTATAGTTTGTTAGCAAATATCTAATCATTTGAAGTAGTTTTGGCCCAAAATCATATTTTAACTGCATTATTAAGCTTAGAATATTGACAGTCACGAAGAATTGAAATATGACAAAGATACAATTAAAGTGTATATATAACCTGCGTTTTGAAAGAAGAAGTTTTGGTCGTACGATTAAACGACAAAGCGATCTTCATGCAGTAACATGTGTAACTTTGATGCGAGTTACAGGGGACATTGAAAGAATAAAAAAGTAAAAGCTAACAATGGTAACGTTACGAAAAAAAATATCATATTAAATCTTATCTGTAAGACTCACATTTATTGTCACAAGTTGGTCAGGGCACAGACACCGGGAAAAGTCTGCTATGCAATAATTACACAATCTCTTATTGGTGATTATATTCTACAAATTAATCTATTTATATACATAAAACTCAAAGGTGACATAGTCATCTATCAACGCACAGCCCAAACCACTGGACGGATCGGGCTGAAATTTGGTATGCAGGAGAAAGGATTTTTAGAAATTGCGGTTGAACTTCTAAGATGGTAAAATGGGTGTTGAAGTTTGTATGGATTTCTTAGAAATTAAACGCGGATGTAACCGCGGGGCACAGCTAGTAATAAAATATTTTTGCAACACCATTCCACTATTTATCTATGTATATAAAACTCAAACGTGACATAGCCATCTACGAGCGCACAGCCCAAACCACTGAAAGGATCAAGCTGAAATTTGGCATCCAGGTAGATATTACGACGTAGGCATCCGCCAAGAAAGGATTTTTAGAAATTCAACCCCTAAGGGGGTGAAATAGGGTGTTGAAGTTTATATGGATTTCTTAGAAATTAACGCGGGTGTATGTAATAAATAAATGTCCATTGAAACTAGAAAAGTATAATAGAAGTTGAGCTACACGCAAAGTTTCACCGATTCAATTAATAATACCAAAGTTAGTTTCAAAGTTTATTTAAGGTCGAGCTCATAGATAATATACTAAATTGAGCTAGCGGTGAGTAAGTACTTTGTTATAGATAACTGTTAAATATAACAATTCTGTCATTTGGTACACGATAAATGAATAATTTTCCCGTGATTAGTAAGCCAAACGAGAGTAGTGTTCTGAGGATATATAATCTACTGTGCCGGCTCAATTGGCTTAAAATATAGCATGGCATCTTACTTACTTTAATCTATGTATTACAATTTATTTTAGTCCTGGTAATAGAGTCAGTAAATTGTTTCCAATAAGGTTCTGAAGCTCAAACGAATCGGTTAAGTGATAAAACGTAGCCCACAGAAACACAATAAGCTGCGATACAAGACGTGACCCGCGTAGCGTTATCGTAGCACTGAAGTTCCCGTAGCTGTGATATAAATTCGTAGCACTTGTAGCTAGCGTTACGAGCGTACAATACATTACATACGACATTCTTGACGATCCTTATTGTTCTAAATGTTTTACTAAGCCAGTACACATTTTGTATTAGATGAAAATTTTAATTGCAACATTTTTTTTTCTTAGTTCTGTAATAAATCTCGGCGAAATCGCAGGAAAATAATCACCAATAAGTACCACAAACAATATTGTAAATCAAGTGCTTAATTATGTGCGAGAATATATTTAAATAATGATGGGCATCAGGTTTAAATGTCGTGTATAAACACATTATTTTAGTGAATTTTATCATTTTTATATTTCACATGGTTTATTAACGTTCTATCAGATTACGAAATCAATAATCCTGCCTTATCGTAAGCAACGTTAACAACAATAGCGGTAAGAGAAATAGGTCAAGCCATTAAGATAGAGCTAGGTTGTAGACCCACGTACCTACAGAAAAATAATACGGAGGCTAAACGGCCAGTCTGGCGTCAGATCAATCTGTGATTGATTTCGGAAAACGGAATACTGACAGTATAAGTGCAGACTGATGGACTGACGGTCCAGATTGAGTATTATTTAAATATTTTCTGTCTGGTAGGACTGGCGCTCACAGACTGAACTTACGGCAAACTGACCGTGTAACATCCGTCTTATACATAGGTTCGAAAATAGATTGATGTTTGGCACATACATTTACAACATTGCATTGTTTTATTTTAATAAATATTCAATTTTAGGTCCCTAATAGTGTTTACACGAATAATCAAATTCAAAGGTGATCCCAAGCGGAATCATTCCTTTAGAAATGAGATCAGTTCAAAGTACGTCATTAGAATCAAAGCGTGCCCGAGATAATCAGTTTCGAGCAGCGTACAGTCGGTGACAAAATTATTATCTGTGAATAGCGCTTTAGAAATTGTAGACTCGCGGGATTTTATTACGGATATTTATATACTAAAAAGTAATATATAAATGATACAATACAGTCGAAGTAAAAATACTAAGATTAGAAGGCTACTAAGAGTTGTGTATATCCTGTAACGAAAAACCCGGTCTTCCCGTTACAGTGTTACAGATTGGTGCATTTTACTGTCAGTGCAAATCCTCGGCTTAGTTAAAATTAAATATTCCATTAAGCTCTTAAAAGTTTTTTGCAGGTCGAGTCTAAAATTTTACATATTTTAAACAAACATTAACAGTTCTTATATTATTGAATTTACACACATGAAATAAAATTGATATATTTTTTTATACAAACAGTTTTATAGCGTGTTACAGGTGGACAGAATCTGTTTTGTATACGAACAATATTTTTGATTAAATATGTCGATTTTTTTATGTCGTATCCTTGGCAGATGGCATGGTACAGAAAATTTGACACCGGAAAGTAGATCTGGCGATTCTGAATGGCCTCTTAAGAGTTTATATAGAAAATTACAATCTGTTAATTGACGCCTATCAAAAAGAGAACTAAGTTTGGAATGATCAAGCCGGTCGTCATACGAAGGAAGCTTTTCAAAATATGATCTACAAACTCGTAATGCGTAATCGTATAACGATAAAATCAAGCAAAATCTTTAAAACTAAAATTATTTTGTCTTAAATATTAATTATATTAATGAAAAATAGAAAATTTAATTATTGTTATTCTAGTAGCTGGTAGATATCATCATTATTTCATTATCATGACTTTGTCGGTTTCCAAATAAAACTTGCCTATAGCATGAGGAGAAAAACGAGAAATCAGAACAAATAGCGTAGACATCGGCAACAGGCTACTTTCAAACTGCACTAAATGAGATGGTATGGCAATCACTTTAGAGGCCATATCACGTGTGGTCGTGTCGGCCTTATATAGCGTTGAACTACCTATTACTAGGCCTCTTTCAATGAACGTCAAGACGAGTGATTTTCTACACTTACCTAAAATCCGGGCCTTCCCATACGGCCCCAACTCCAAAACTGTGAGCACATCTACTACCTGCTCTTCTGAAAAAGTGTCCAGGCCACCTCCATATTCCTCACATTTAATTAGCGTAATGAGATTAGCAGAGGACATTTGGAAGAGACTCCACCGACAAGAGCTGTGCTCTTAAAAATTTGTAGTAGTAGCGTAATGAAGAATTCCGAAAGAAAGAAGGAATTCAGAATAAATATGTTCCGAAAAAGATAGCATTTATCATATATCATATATAAAACTAAAGTTTTATTCAGCTTATGTCAACAATACAGCGAAACATGTTATTTGACATAATTTCTTATTTTTCTAATACCTTGTGCGCGCGAGTGTACCGTGCGAGTGCCTACAGCGCCCTCATCTAATAAGGCTCGTAGTAAATCAAATTGCGAAGGTGTCGACATCTCAGAGCCGCAACCACACGTATAGCAGTTGTTTATAATATTACACGCGCAATCCGAATAAAACTGTGATAATATATCACTGCCGGCTTTCTCTCTAATAAAATATGAATAAATTATTTATGCTCAATAATGAGTGAAAGTTGCTTACATATATGTAAGACGTGTTGGCTCGAGCTGGTGAATTTAACCGGTACGAATCGAGCATGGGACAATCTACACACTTGTACATTTGTAATTACAGACGGTTGAATAAAAAAAACAAAAGTAGTTAAACTTTTGAAGGGCTCATATCCTTCAAAAGTTAAGTTGTTTTCACCATTTAAGTTAATTTAGATATCGTAAGCATAAATATACCAAAATAATGTAATTAAATAAGTATGTTGATAAATGATAAATGATATATACTATGTTATATTTTGTGTGCGGGGTTGTGACTTGTGGCACTCAGTTCTCTTAAATACGTTCCACTGACATATGAAATACATTCTTAAACTTTATCTCATTCTGAACAGATGAGTGTTTTAAAAAAATATGTCATAGAGATTGTTAAATGTATATAAACGTAAGGTACCGTCGACGGGAATATAACACAAAACCATAAATCTCGTAGCATCTCATATTTGATATACGTTTTAGGTTCCGCAAAATTAGAAATATCTGACATGCGCCTGCTCTTGTTCAAAATAATTCAGGTTTGTAAGAAAAAATCCTGATTTTCTGTATTCTTAAGTTCGAAATCTCTTCTACGTTACATAAAAACTAATCTCTATATGTATAAAATTCTCGTGTCACAAGTTAGTTACCATAATCCTCCGAAACGGCTAGACAGCTTCTCATAAAATTTTGTGTGCATATCGGGTAAGTCTGAGAATCGGCCAACATATATTTTTCATCTCGATCATCATTCATCTCATCTCTTCATATTTCCACGGAATCGAAACTGACGCGGATGTAATCACGGAGCGCAGCTAGCAATTTTGTAAAATTATTTGTGCTCATATAGTCATTAAATTAATAACAATATATTGTATGCTCGGCATCGCATCTGAAGACGTTGAACAAATGGTCGCTGAGTATCTCTCGCAGCTGTGACTGGCGCAGTGTCACTCGTTACCGGCGAGAGTGCTGAAGCGCTGTCGTGTCACTTAGCAGATGAAAAACTAAACGATGTAGGTCGTTGAACATCTGAGACATCTTTACTTTCTAAATATATAATTGTCATGTGTGTGTGTCAAATGTAAATGTAATGTGTCGTAAATATATTGCGTTCACATCTCACTCATTACTGGATTTTTATGAGCTAACATACAAAATTTTAAAAATATGTGTCTATACACCGGTAGGTAGATAAAATAGGGACACGAAAAACGTATCGACACTTTGAGGTATCGATACTTTTCATTTCGAATCCTATTTTTAATGTTTGTTTTATCACACTCTTTTACGCATGAAAGATGATTAGAGCCATTTAGATATTAAGAATTTCTGTTAAACATCACAATTAGCACCTACAATTTGTTAAATAATTTCTTTCAACTTTATTACTCTTAGATGTTATGTGTATAAATATTTAAGTCATTTTAGATTTTTATAGTGTAGTGTTTACGAAGTGACTGAGTTATTAGTCTTTTCTCCGGCTAAGAACACACGTGATCTAAAGCAAACATCATCAGTTTAAAGTTAAAGATTTCTTTCACCTCTCTTCTGAAACGCTTTGAATTTTGAAACAAGCAAAGCTCTGAAAGGAACCTAAGACTAAGATGATTTCTAGCGACAGACTTTGGCGCTCTTCCGTATTTGGTTCCGGCTCTGTATATAATATAATATTTATCTTGTGATTTAACAGTTGGTATTTATTTATTATATCTATAACCTTTTGAATATCAAATTTGGCTCAAGGAAACTTAACGATAATGAAAATATTTGTCTTTAATAACAATAATGTAAATATGATTTCCCTTCTAATTTATTACAAGTTATATATATATATCTCGGGACTGGCGTAAGTAAAGAGAGAGTGCAAATATCTAAAATTAAATGAAAGTTAAACAATACCGTGGGTTTATTCATCACACAACGTTCATGTCTCAGAGGAGACGAAAACTTCCAATAAATGTGATACAAAACCGCGTATTGCGCGGCGCGGCGTACTGAGACTGATATCAGGCACCTTCCATATTTGAGAACAAACTTTTACACGTTTGTTTAATCATTGTCTTTCCTAGTCAATACATCTCAATAGATGTAATTTCGCTTAATGAAATTCTTCCTAAGTACCACGTTATGATATAACAAATCTCACATAATTCATTTTAAATCCTGCTAATATATAGAAAAGACCCTCGCTAAAATTATAGGTACGGAAATTTGTGCATATGTTTTTTTGCCATGCAAATATGACTAAATCGATTGTGGTTTTTTTTTCTTTTTTATGATATAGGAGGGCAAACGAGCAGCCGGAGCCATTTTCATGACTGCCGACGCCTACAAACATCCGCATAGGGGCTATACAGATGCGCTGCCCTCCTTTCTCCTCCTACCTCCATGGGCCACCGGCTACTTACACACCGCACGAAACGCGACAGCACAGCTGTCACTTTACGCCGGTCTTGTGTAAGCGAGAGGTACCTCCCCGGTCGTGCCGGCCCAATTCAACTGCATGCAAGCATACAGTGTGGCACTACCTCTTACCAGTGTGGCACTACCTCTCTCTTTATGTTTGGCTCAAATATTCATTACAATTTGGGGTAACAACATTTTACTGATTATTCGGAAATAAATTAATGGTTTCTTTTGTATAAATTTTCCGATGCACGGCCAAGTTACGTCATCTAATTAACACTTTTTTAGCAGTTGAGTAACAAGTTTATGTGTAGCGAGTGCTTTATTATACTCATGAACACTTCAATATAAGCATTAATTAAATACAAGCTTATAAAGATTTTATATAATAGCTCACTCTTCGGAAATATCATAGTAAGAAGTATTTCTTTTCACTGAACACATGACCTAGATCTATACCTTTACCGCATCAAGAAACGAAATTAATTAAAAATATCATCATGCAGCCAGGGCGGTAATGAAAGCGAACGAACACTACGACCTCTATGGGCAATATTGTGATAATGCTGCTTTGAAATGTTGTATAGCAAGTGTTGCAGAATATCTAAAGGTGGGATGGAAGTTCACAGCCCATTATGAAGCCAATGCATATATTTAAATACTTTAGACTACGTATATAACCAATGTTTATGGAATCCTGGTATTGATTATAAATGCCCTAAACAAGTTGTAGAAATTTCCTTTTCCGTCAATTTGATCACTATGTTCAAAATGTTAATGTTGATATGTACCTAACCGCTATGGCAACACACAAAGCCACGATCACTTATAATGAAGAAACATACCTAGTTACAATATCAAATTCGATGCTGCAGCTTATTCATCATACAAACCGTTTTTTCTGTTTTAGCAAATACTGATTTTGCAGCACTTAACAGCAGTACTTTGATTCTCTTACATAACCATAGTCTTTTTTATTTATTTATAGCATAAGGGGGCAAACGAGCAATCGGATCCTTTTGATGACTACCGACGCCCATGGACATTCGCATGATTACGCAGATG